>CM029599.1:40546155-40652557 GCA_017311375.1 Mytilus coruscus | reverse complement strand
TAATTTGGGGTTTGGCTATATGAATATCTGTCGTAAACATTTTTCTAAAAATATTTATAATTTGCAAAATTCTGTTGAACTTGTGGTTTTGGTTTATCTTCATGCATTTATAACTTGGTAAACAGTTTAGAACTATATTTTATTATTCTAAAAGTGTAAAGATGGAGCTGTGAAACTGTTTCATTAAGTAAAGATACCTTTGAAATTGCCGTGTTGTAAAATAAATTCAAGGAATATTGGCACTAATTCTTTGATTTGAAAGTAAAATCAATCTGTTACATGATTTCGCCCGTACACACGCATACACCCTCGCAATGACATACGTTCTTTAAAAATATAGAGGTCTCTATATACGACAAGATCTAAATCGAGTATTAAATGGAAACCTTAGATCTCAACGATATTAAGATTTTAAAGCATATATATAGTGGCGCATGATCTGCTTATCTTTCTTGAGATCACTTCCAGTTTTTGGTGGAGAAGCGTTGCTCAGTCTGTCGTTTTCATGCAGTGTTTAGTGGACCTGTTTTGTCTTTTGGCGTCTTTCGGGATTTTTGCCATGAAGTTGTCATTTTCCTTCGTCTTGTTTTGAATGTCCCAATGGTATCTTCCGTCACTTTTCAAACCGAACGATGTTTCCGATAGACTACTTTCGATAATCAATAACTGTCTCTGCTTGTTAATCGTTTGTGTTAAGTTGCTGAGTCGCTGACTTTTACAGAATATATCCTTATTAATAACATGAAAATCAGTATAGTATAGATTTGGCTCCTTCCCTCTCTTCCCTTATTTACATTGAACCACCCCTTCAAATAGTTCCTGGATCCACTACTGATTAAGCTAAACAAACTGAAACAAGCTTCTTTGAATAACGTCTTCCGTTTGAACAATTCATTATGACAATCTATGTAGCTGTAATGGCACGTTCCTAAACAAGTGTATTAATTTCCTCATTTTTTTTTAAAACTGCACATTTTCCTGCGAATCAATTAATACTGAATTTAAACAAATGAAATGAACATAACTGTTTGAAGGAAAACAATATTACGTATTTATAAGAAATATCAATTATTGCACAAAATTACAGGTGACATTGTCCTTTAACTAAATTTTTGTTGCTATATGCATGAGGGTCTTGTTAAATCATATTTCATTATTCTTTACGGGTTCCATTAATATATCCTCCAGAACTAGAAATTAAAGAAACAACAGACACGGCTTCCTCCGCCTCATTTTTAAACTGATACCTCGAATTTGACATCAACGGTCATCTCAGTACCAGAATCTATGACAAACGAGACGATTTTAATTTTGAAATTATCAATTTCCTCACCTTAGTAGCAATATACCAACTTCACCTGCATATGGGATATACATTTCCCAACTCATTCGGTATTCAAGAACTTGCAGCTGCTACTCAGACTTTGTAAACGTCACCAGTGTCAGAGCAAAAGTTGATGAACCAAGGTTATGTCAAAGAACGTCTCGTCCTTTTTCTAAAAAGTTCATCGGAAGATATCAAGACCTTCTTGATAAATATAAGTATCAACTTCACAAATAATACATGATGGTCTTGATGTATAGATTCTAGGTACTGACGTTGTTTGTCATCTTATTTACGTGTTATAGTGTTCTTTTATTTGTTTTTGTAAATTATTAACGTTACTGTTTGTTCAATCATAATGTTCAGTTACATTGACTTAAGTAGGGTTCACAAAAACCAACCTAAATTCCGGAATGTAAATTCTACCGTGCCACCTTAAGGTAGATTAATTGCATTATTTAGACTGTTTTAACAAATAACAATTTTTTTTCTGTTCGAATCATTTTTCAACTTAGCCATTTATGAGGGACTAACTCGAATCATATTCATAACAGACATTTTATAAAGGAATGTTAATGAAATTTTGTTTTGTCACTTCTAGCAAAAACAAGTTCGGTCAGACCATTGTTTTTATTTTCTTAAAGCATATTGATAAAATTATCTTTTCTATTTTATTTCACAATTCTATCTCATAAATTTCATTTTATTCATAGAAAAAGAGTTTTTCGTGAATAATCTATGCAAATATGGGCATGTTGCAAGAACTTAAACGCGGTGACCCATACTTTTTATTATATTTTTGAAAAAGCATGGTAAAACCTACATTTTGGCAAAGTATAAGCAAGTTCTATCTCAGGATACATATACCGACGATCCACCTTAATTCGAAGTTTTAGGTATGAATTTAAACCAAGAAAACCTACTAAACAAAATAACATGCACTTTAAGTAAACTGCACTGAAGTTTTCGTTAAATTATTATGAATCTGACTATTATCCTTGCTTTACAAATAAATCATATTCGTTTTGTATTTGAGTATAAAACATGAAAGTAACATAAATTCTAGGAAGAACCATAATTCGAACCACATCATGGTATACATTCATAGTAATTTGCAAATATAAGTTTGGAAGGATTTGAATGAAAACAGATGAAATCATCCCAAATAGAAATAATAAATAATGGACAAATAATGTAATCAGTTTCTTTTGTAAAACGTGAATTAACAAATAATAAACAGCAAAAGGATAAAATATCCGTTTTCATTACAATAAATCCACAATCAGACAAAATAAGAAAACCGGAAAAAGGACATCAAAAGATAGACAGGAATCTAACTTAAAGCAACAAATCTTTCCTCCAAATATTAACTCTACAACTCGTGCATCTAACCATCGCGGCTACAAACTTACAGTATACGAACGTCGATTATATTTATATAAAGGTCCACGCCTTATGCGTCTTTTTGACTTTTTACACTTTACACAAGTATTCCCAATTCCAATGTAAAAGACAAATTGAAAGAGTTGGTCCTGCTTTGTTTCATAAGAAAAATGGACAACGTATATACAACTATCTTGTCTTATGGAGGATTAAGTCGTCCTTTTTAAAAATCACACTGATTAAAAAAAAAAATCACTGAAACTGAATTATCAAGATCATTGATTGACAACATAATTTGCTACGTTTGGAGGACGTTTTTCAACAAACAATCGTCATTCCCATGGGACCAACTGCGCACCTCTTCTTGCCGACTTGTTCCTTTATTCTTATGAAACTGACTTCATACAGTAACTTCTTAGGAAGATAGAAAAGATAGAAAAGAAGTTAGCAATATCCTTTAACTTCCTTTCCGCTATATAGATGATGTTCTGTCACTAAATAATTCAAAATTTGGTGACTATGTTGAACGCATCTATCCGATCGAGAAAAGGATAAAACAGATATAGTTAAGTCTGCCTCATATCTTGACTTACTTCTTAGAAATTGACAATAAGGGTCGGTTGAAAACAAAACTTTACGACAAAGAGATGATTTCAGCTTCCCAATTGTGATCATTCCATTTCTATGTAGCAACATTCAAGCAGCGTCTGCATACGGAGTATATATCTCCCAGTTGATACGATTTTCCAGGGCTTGTATTTACTATCATGATTTCCTTGATAGAGGATTGATATTCACAAGGAAGCTAATAAACTAAGAGTTCCAAGTGGTGAAGTTGAAATCCTCCATTCGTTAATTTTACGGACGCCATCACGAGTTAGTTGACCATTATGGAATATCAATTTCACGGATGACGACGAATATGTTCCAATTGTCGTAACTACAATCCCTTCTATTCCCTCCGAATGTGACCTACCGAATTAGACTGATCACCGGGTTTGTACTACATGAGCAATACGACGGGTGTCACATGTGGAACAGGATCTGCTTACCCTTCCGGAGCACCTGAGATCACCCTCAGTTTTTGATGGAGTTCGTGCTGCTTAGTTTTAGTTTTCTTTGTTGTTTTTGTTTACTGTTGTTTGTCTTTTGGGTTTTTTCTTTTTAGCCACGGCGTTGTCAGTTTATTTTCGACTTATGAGTTTGAATGTCCTGTTGGTATCTTTTGCCTCATTGTCATTAAGGCATACTTTTAGTCTTTTCAAGTTATCTAAATTTCAACTTTTCAATTTTGACCCTGTGGGTTTAACAAATGTAAGCAGTTCGTGATTAGCCATTCCTCGTTAGGAGGTTGAAGTTTCGCTCGATCGTGAATATTCTATTTTAAATGTTATTTCGGAATTCTTTGTTTGAAAAGAAGCGGACTATACAAAAGTGAGAACCAGGTACATTTTTTAGCTCTCCACAATTAGGAAATACAATTAAAATTGAACCACAAAATGTTTAATCATCTTCTATTCCTCGTTTTCTAATACATTAAGCCAACTATTTGGGTCATACATGTGCATATGTATGTAATCAGTATCTTTCATAGATTTGATTTTCAAAAGTTCAAATGGTGAAATATAATTCCTTTTTGTGTATCCATGGCAACATTCTGCATTTATTTACCATAAAATATTGCAAAAGGGGCATGAAAATGTAATATATTCCCCAAAATTCGATTCAAACTAGAATTTAAATCCCTTAGAGTGATGCCTTTTCTGAAACTATTGACATTAATCTACCAAATGATCATATAAAACTCGAGTGTCTTTTGCCTCATTTTTTCATAAAATTGAATCACAAAGTTAAAAAAAATTACACATTTATTTTAGACCAATGTCTGGTATGGATATGAAAATACGGACTGTCATACAGATACTAGCCTATAATGCATATATTACACAATCTTGATGATCATATAAACCCACTTTGAAGGCTATATCAAGCTTCAGCTATCCAAAATGAATTTTATTGCACAGCAGCTTTCATATTTGAAAAATCCACCGGGGCCAAAATCCGAAACTAGATGATAAACACATATGTATAAAAGCATTAGTAAATTATAAAACCAAAACTCTTATTAGAGAAAACATTTAGCAAAACCTTTCGGAATTTCGTGTCCTCAAAGCTCTTCAACTTCGTACTTTATTTGGCCTTTTAAGTTTTTTATTCGAGCGTTACAATGCAAATTGTTTGTATAAAGCGTCAATCGACTGCAATTTCTATCCTTATGAAAGGAGCTAATGATGTTTTGATTGTCTTTCTTTTACAAAAACAATGTTAATATCGTTAATAAGGTGGCAACGTAATGTATAAAAACTTTACAAATGTCGTGATACTTAAATCGATGTAATTTTTGGAGCTTTTGGTTGAGAGAAAGCTTAAAAGAGCAAATCCTGTTTATCTAGATCGAATAAAACATATTTTGATTCATCGTGGATATAAAATCTTTCTAAATTTTGTTATTAAATAAGGAGTTTGGGTGAGGAAAAAGTTATATATTATAATTGTTTAATATAGTTATTTGTGGTGTTTAGCATATTATTCTATATGATACAAATGGTTACTTTGCACTATCACTTCCCCTTGATGCAACAATTGAAGATAAAGACATTTGTAGAAAGTCTTCCAGTCATCAAATCCTTTAGTTGCAAAACATTTTACAAAAATCTTCGTAACTGGTCAATTAAAATCAATGATTGATTTTGTGGACATTTTAACTGATCAGAACAAAATGAAGAACAGTCGTAAATGACCTATAGTCTTCCAGAGTTATATCTTTATTTCCTTGATAGATGAACCAATAGTTCCAAACGGTTAAGTGAGTGCCATCTTTCGGAACGTTTTACGGACGTAATTACTATTTTGTTGACCATTAAGGAATAACTATGTCGCAGATGACCACGGATATGTTCCACTATTCAAAGTCCCAATCCCATCCTCTTTTCTTCGATTGTGACATAACCGAATAAGACTTATCTTCTGTTTTTCACTTTCAAAGAACAACACGAAAGTTACATTAGTGAAACATGAAATTTCGGAGCATATCCCGTTATATTGTAAGGTCCATGTTGCTTTATCTCTAGTTTTTAATAGATGTCTGTCTGTACGTGTTTTTGTTTTTTTTTTTTGGTAACTTCAACATGCTTTTTGATTGGTACCTTCTCCACTTTTTCGTACGATAATGTTGTTGACAGTTTAAGAGAAGAAAACACATTGCGATTTCAGGGTTATAATGGGAATTATGTGGCACCCATGCTTTCATGTTTTCCAATCAACGATCAACGATGTTCTTTTCGACTATAGACGACAGCGGACGTCAAGGCTGACCAAAGCTAACCTCACCCTTAGAGCCAGTTGAACTGAAATATTCCTTTTGAAAATTTAAGGCCCGGACCCAATTTCTTAGATGTAAAATGTTGTTTAAGAAAGACAAAGAAGACAAAAGATACTTTACAGTATTTTTCTAGATAACCGTTTATAGCAATACGTATGAATAAACATATGGCAGGCACTCTTTGTGTAAGGGGAGGCATAGTTTTCTTTTGGAAATATAATGTTTGTTTCTAAATTTCGTGCAAAAATTTGTTGGAGAAGTTAAGTAAAGAAAATTGATTTGCATCTATTGAAAATCCATGTGTTTTCTGAATTTTCTGAATTGTTTGGTTGTTCTATTACCAATTAGATGTATCGACGAGAAGACAAATCGACGTTGGATGATTAAGAGGGTGTTTAAACATCATTGACATAATTAAATTTAAATAAAGTCTAACGAAAATCCTTATGTGTTTTCGTTTTAACTTTAAATGAATATTATTCGGCTCTCACATCTCCATTTTGGTTGCTCTAATTTTAGTGATTTTTTGGAGTTAATGAGGACTTATTTCCTGTAAAACTTTGTATACTTAAACCCGCTGCATTTGTTTGCACCTGTCCTAAGTCAGGAACCTGATGTTCAGTAGTTGTCGTTTGTTGATGTGGTTCATAAGTGTTTCTCGTTTCTCGTTTTTATATATATTAGACCGTTGGTTTTCCAGTTTGAATGGTTTTACACTAGTCATTTTGGGGCCCTTTATAGCTTGCTGTTCGGTGTGAGCCAAGGCTTCGTGTTGAAGGCCGTACTTTGACCTATAATGGTTTATTTTACAATTTGTGACTTGGATAGAGAGTTGTCTCAATGGCACTCATACCACATCTTCTTATATCTATTGATAAAATGAGAAAAGGTTATACAGCCGGGCCACATTGACACTCATTGATATCATTAAACCGGCTTTTGGAAAAGTCTAAATCTATGTTTCCAAAATGTAATTTTCAGTGTTGATACTTAAATCTTGACTAAAACAAACACTATTTATTTTAGTTTAAAGAGGAGTGGTGTGTAAAATGAAATATACAAAACCTGCACATTTAATTCGGTCCTGCAGTTTTCCCAAAAAATGTATATACAATGGGTACACAAACTGAAAAGTTTTTATGCCAAAGATCAGGAGTCTGTTTCACAAAAAAACTTGCTACTGAATTGTTCGTAAGTCATGAACAGTTCAGTATACTTATGATCAACCTTGGCCAAAAGTTTATTTGTGAAACCTACTCCTGTGTTTTAACATTTTCTATGTTGTGTTTTGTGTAATGTTGGTTTCATTTAAATAAGTTTTTTTCTTTCCATGTTATAGGTGTGATTGTGGAAACTGCCATTCCATGGCAACAGCAGATGAATGTGTATGCTGTTCAGACATATCAGCTGTAAGCTTTTTAATGCAACCAGATGACTTAAACTGCATTACAGAGCATGAGATCTTTATTGCAAACTGCTTAAACCGTCACGTGTTGCAAGTCAGCATGTATGCATACATGGAGCATGTTGGTCCCTTTGACGACAATGAACCCATCAATGAGTAAGTTTTGAAATTAGTCATGATAGTAGTAGGCTTGGTTCATGTTCATGTTGTACCAATTTCAAATCAATTATTGTTTTATTGACTCCATGATCATGATGATCATTCACTGTTTTCGAGACAATAGTGACTTCAACATTTTTAATTGTACGTAGAGTAAGTACAATTTAATAAAGAAAATAACATATGAACTAAATAATAATTTAATATCACAGATAAACTCACATATATCACAGATACAATATATTTATACATAATATATTTCACAGCATATAGAACATGTAGAAAGGCCCTAGTTCTTTCATGTCATTATAATAATATACAAAGTTAGAAAATATATACATGGCAGTACACCTTAGGTAATATGTATCAATCCTAAATATTTCTTTTTAACCTTAATACAATACAAAATGACAAAAGGTACAATGGAATTAAAATGTTTTGGTCTTTCGAAAATGAAAAAAAGATTATTTGTTAATAAGAAATTTTTCTTAACTTACATTGTATGCTTGATGAATATATTTACACATCAGTTAAAAGTAAGGTACTGAAAGTTGTATATGAATATAATTGATGTTTTGTTTTGTAGGAAATATAGGTTTATGGCATACAGAAGATTTGTTCAGTGGATATGGCATCGTCTGGGACGTCATAACAGGAAGATCTTGCCTGCATGTGTTGTGAAAAAAATTAGGGACAGTTTCCCATCTGAAGAATACTGTGGCTTCAAATATGCAGTTGTATAAATTAAGTTTGGACTGATTACTTTTTTTGTAACTATTTATTATGAATGAAACACTTGTATTAATAAAAACATGGACTTTTTGTCTTTGCACAGTAGATCCTGTTTTAGAGAAGAAGTAAAATAATAAAGGTGTCCCTTATAAAAGTTTTGTGTTTTTCAATGCTCAACAAAAATCAAGGTTGGCATTCCTTCACAATAATCAACATGATCAAAGCCTGCAAACTCATCAATATAAATCACATGTAAAAGTTTACGGTGAACATCCACTGCATATCATACAAAATCATTACACTGGTTTTGACATTCTTCCTGTTGAACAATCTAACTACTTGTCAAATGGAATTTTATTTTGATTTATCATTAGACTAGGATGACAAAATGATGTTAACCCCCACCCCCAACCCCTTGATTATAGATTTCCTTAACAATTTTCAGTGTGCATACAACATTTAACTGTTCTCAATAATTTTGCTCTTATCGCTGAAATCTGGACCTGTGTCTTGCAATGAGGTCTGCCTTTTGGAATGGCTCGAATGTCTGCGTTAAACTGACTGGAAAGTGGTTTTGAAGAATCTCTACATCCCCTGCAGCATTTGAATATGAAGAGCAATCATGTTCCCTTCTAGAAACAACAGCTTGCTTGATCAGCAAAACATAATCTACAAAAAATTAGTCAATATTATTTTCAAGTTTTGTGCACTGCAAGTATTACATTGTTATTCTTAATTTTTGCTCAATAAAAATGAAATGATGCAGTGAGTGTTTTAATATAGCAAAGCCTGTGCGAGCGTTGATCACTTGGTTAAAAAATATGTTAGCTCTTTGTTGCATACCATACAATATGACTGTTAAATTGCTTTATGTAAATTATCTTGTTTAAAATTAGGCCACAGGGCGGATCCAGCCATTTTAAAAGGGGTTCCCAACCCAGGATAAAGGGGGTTCCAACTATATGTCCCCATTCAAATGCATTGATCGTCAAAAAGGGGTTCCAACCCCGGCCACTGGGCCAATAGTTTCTCAATTTAATTGATTCATATTTTTGATGTCAGGGCCTTTTTAAGCTGATCATTCAGTATTGTTTTCCTCATTGTTGAAGCCCGTCTGTTGCTTACATACACTTCATATTAACTTTGGTGGATAGTTGTCTCATTTGCAATCATACCACATCTCCTTATTTTTTTTAATAACTACAACTTTGATTTTAATACATACCATATGTAGCTGGTGAAGGTCTGGATTTAACTACAGCTTCTTTGCCTTTCTTTGCTTTGGGATAAACCATGCTGAAGCATTGAACACCATCTTTAGTAAAAGCTCTATCTCTGTTGCAGTTCTCGTTGTAGTGTAATGCTGCAACACACAACCTGAAAGTGATTTACAACATTTATTAGAGATGTTCAAAATAAAAATAAGTTTTGTTAGGTTAAAAATTAATAAAATATAAATTATAAACAACAAATAAAATCAAATATTTACCGTGCAAGCATAGATGAATAGAAGAAGTGAGTGCTCTTTGGTGCAAAGTTGTTCACCACTGAATGGAAAACCTCCAAGGCATAGGTCTGGTACACTGGGGATAACTTTGGCACATCTGTAAGAAGGAACTTGCTCTCAACGACAGCTTTCATTCTCTTATATGGCACAGAACCTAAAATAATAATTTTAGACAACCTTTAAAAAAAAGTATATATAGCTCAAAAATAATTGCAGAATAATGTTTAATAAAATCTTAATGGAACAAGAAAGACAAATCTTGTTAAAAATGATAAGGGAAATAACTCTGTTACTAGTCTCCTAAAAACAAAGGCAACTGTGTTCTACTAACTTTATAAATTTTGCTGACGGAAATAAAGGTATAAGTTCACTCTGTTTTAGTGTTTCCGATATCGTTCATTAAATGTTTCAAGTGTTGATTCTGTAAAATTATTTAGTCCAAAAACTGACATGGAGTTTGTGCTTGTTTACTTAACATTCATCATGTACATGTCTTTCTTTTTAAACAAATAATATATACCAGGTACATTTAATTTAATATAAATACCTTCCTCAAGCCATTGACGGTCTTGCGATAATTCCCCATGGTCACACTTCGGGTAGATGCTGGAGTGCCCTTCATGTTTGTTGCACATGTGGTTCATAATGGATAACCACTTAGCTGCTTTCAAATCACCATCCATTCCACAAGAAGAGGAAATCCAGTAGATGTGGTTTACAATGGATTTAATCCATGGACGGATGTCTTTGCCACCACTCTTTTTTGCTGCTGCTTCTAACTTCTTTGATACTCCTGTAATTTGAAATAAGAAAGAAAAATCAAAACTATGTCCAAAATGACAACATAAACATTAACAATTAACAATAAACGGCTCTCACAATAATAAATGAATTATTTGTTTGTGACAAAACAAGGCTTTGTATTCATCACATATGCTTTTGATAACTATGGACCTTCTGTTGAAACTGACTATACAGGTATGGGCTTTGCTTATTGTTGAAGGCCATACTGTGACCTAAAGTTGTTAATTTTGTGTCATTTAGTCTCTTGTGGAGAGTTGTATCATTGGCAATCATACCACATCTTCTTTTTTATAATTATGCATGCTACAGTGAAAATATATAATAATAGAACATGGGTTAATTTTTCATATACATTAATAACATAAGTCAATACCAAATTTAAAGGTCATAATCTTTTTATGAACGCAGAAATTGGGATTGTTTTATAATATGGGTCAATCTGTCATCATTGTTTTCTGTGCTATTGGTATATTATATCTTGCATTAGCTTTATTTGTCTATTTTATTTGAAAATTTAACACAAGGTTCTGATGGATAAAACCTCAGTTTGGGATGATTTTTACATATATACATTTTAATTACCTTTAGCTACATGCCATACATCAAAAAGATGTTTTTTGTCGCCCTGGCTGATCCTCATGTACTTTTTGATTGAAGAGTGTCTGTCTGTCACAACTTCTTTAATATTTACGTAGTCTTTTAGAAATCCCAGAGCACGCTTCAGGCCCTCTAGTTCCATGTGAGTTGAACCTTTCACCTCGTTGCTCTAGAAAACAAAATAAAATATATGGCATCTCAAATAGACATAACGTTTTAATTATATATATATAAGAGCATCTAGAAATTTATAGAATCAGAACAGGAATCTAAATTTATTTGATTTAGTTTTTTTCTTCTAGTGTATACTTCATAGTATTTTTTCCCTCATTGTTGACTAAGCAGTATGGGTATTGCAGTTTACTCCATGTCATTTGTTCTCTGGTTTAGAGTTGTCTCATTGGCAATTATTCCACATCTTCTTATTTTTACAAGATTTATGTTAATTTTTATACTGTACACATTTTAATGATCAAAGCATAATTTTTAAAAGGCCTTACCTGTATCAATTGGAAGTCAAGGATTTTCTTTGTCTGTAGATCCATTAGGTGTATGATCCATATTTAGCAGAATAACCTGGGGAATCACACCTTGCATCACCTCCTAATATTACGTCAGTCCCTCTCAATTGGTCTAGCAAACTGGATTGTTCGGCATCCTAGGCCATGGTAGCTGCTGGTGAAACATATAAAGACTGCAGTCTGTTATAAGTCCTCATAGAAAACATCTGGACATTGAGGTGGTCAAACATCCTGAGAACTGATGTGGCGTTGCACCCACTTAACATAATGGCTGTGGCTGTCATTAGGTTGCTCCATGGCAGGCTGTTGTGGCTGGATTGGCTTTTCCAGATAGACAAATGTCCATTTACACACACAGAGTTTGTCACAATTAGGGTACCTCTGGATACTTGTATCACCGGAACAGCTTCACTACTGCAATATCTGCACACAGACAATAACTCTGCTAGGGCTGACTCGCTTACAAGGAACTGCTTCTGTTCTTCAGGGGTTGCTTTTGCATTAAGACGGTAGTTCTTGTGGTCATCTTTTTCATCGCTGTTATCATCAGAACTGAAAAAAGAATGTAGTATTTATTTATAACGACATTCCATTGGCTATTCGTTAGGTCATTGATAACTTTCAAAGGTTAAGACGATGTACATTTCGTCCGTTGAAACGGACATATGTGATTTCTTCAATAATATACAAAACACTCACACTTTTCACTTTTTTCAAATTTTATTACATTCTGAAGCGTACAAAAGTTTTAAAATGATGTCTGATGTTAAAGTTTGACATCGGAACAGGACATATGACGTCATACTGGTATGTGCGAAAGACTAAACCAAAGATTCGCGGGATTTTTAATTCAACACAATGAAAGTTTTGACCATAAGGCTCGTTTATTATTATATTGAAATTAAATAACTCGAGTTGATATAAAGCGATATCAAATTCTCACTCGTTATGAAACCTATAATTATATAACTCCAGCACCAACACAGAAATGAATACAATAATGTTTCTTGTTCTTTTGTAAAGGTATTTGATAATGGTTGGTTTTCTTTATTTCAGAGAAAGAGAATGACTATGACGGAAGAACTACCATTCTAAATTATCCCAGATTTACAAGATATAACAATAATATCGATACTTATGTACATTTACTATTGTAGATAGCAACAAAATGCATACTTTACTTACATTGTATCCATTTTACGCGCATATGTGTGCATTAGAACCGCGATATATATATATATATATATACTAGATTGATAATCCAGACTTTTTAAATCAGTTTATACTTATACTAACTGCATATTTAAAACAATATTTCTCCATTTATAGATAGTCCAGTGTACCAATAAATCATTATCAAACTGTCGTGACTTCTTGTCTTCGATATTGTATTTACTTCAGGGCTAAATGCGGTAAGTATCTTCCCAATGAAATCAATGCATACTCAAGTGAACTTTTAAATTTGGGCCTAATTAACCTTTTTCTAAATTGAAAATTTTCAAATATCATTCAATGAAATAGAAAAATGCCCCAGATTTTGTAACATTCAAAACATGGGAACAAGCGGCATTCTTTGGCCTTTCACATGGCCTTGTTAACAAACAATGTAAATGCGCACTGAATGTCGGATGGAACTACCTTATTTTTAATCCTACTTTGAAAAATCATAATGCATTTTATTTGGCTTTTCATTTTCTTACAACTTTAATGTTGATAGCAGTGGAGCATAGGCCTTACTATTAACCGAACAGCTCTCCTACAAATTGGCAGTACTACTTAGTGATGTGAGCATATTTACTGGATTCATCCTTATATAAAGGATCAAAATGTTCCAGTCATCAGAATGAGTCACCATTCCTCAAGCTTTTCTCAACAAAAGTTTCTTTTATATCATGTTAACATTGATTTTGTCAGTGTTTTGTAGTAACCCACCCTTGAAAAAAAGGATCCACTCGAGTTGCATGCTTTGTCATTGTTAAACTTCTAACTAATCTATACAGATCCCAATCTCCTTCGTTAAACAGCATTTGTAGATAACACTCATTTTTTTTAATTTTACAACTTTAATTTTGATTTATATTGCACAAAATGTAATAAGAGAGTATTGTCAACCAATCAGCGGAGCATAAGACTTAATACTATCCGGAAAACACTTCTAAAATTGGCTGTCCTTAGTGAGGTAGGCGTTTTCACTGTATTCATCCCTTAACCATTATGTCTAATCAGTTCAATAACAATATGATCAGAGCCCTTATCACTTAGATTATAGGATGGACTGATGTTTAACGCCTGATATTGCAGCTATAGGAATAAGGTAGCATACAATGAGTTAATACGAATGTATAAGAAGAGGAAAGGGATAGTCAACAGGTGTATAATTGTGACTGTCACTGGAAAAGGAGGATATAATGGATAGGGTAATACAATTAAGATTTGCCACGGGCCGCCTACTACCACTAATAAAAGCTTTGTAAGCGTCTCCATCCGACAGACGTTGGCTGCGAATTTGTTCATTCTGCATAACCGCGGATACCTCTTAAGGATGGGTTGCACATTTATATATTCTACTTGACCTAATGTTAGAAATAAACGATATAGGAAATCTACTGACCGACCAGTATACTAAATGCGATAACTTTTCTTTCTGAATTGTTGATTTTCCATTTATGGGTAGCAATATTCCATCTGCCCCTATGTATGGAGTTAACATTTCACAATTTATACGTTTTTCTGAGCATGTGGTCGTTATTCAGACTTTTAACATCGGCTACACTGTTAACAGAAAACTACTGGACCAGGATGACATATATTATAGCTACTAGACTAAGGTCATCGCTTTAAAAGTTCTACGGCCGCAAGCAGGAACTTCTGAATCGATATGGTGTGTCCATCTCCACCATGAGAATAGATTTGTTCCCATCATAGTAGTTTTCTACTTTCGTAAAGAGATATATCTTACCGGACTTTACATGAGCAACTCGGCGGGTGTTTCTAGAAAAGCAAGAGATGATTATCCTATTGATGCACCTGGTTTCTACTCACAGTCGATGCTGTAGAGTTCGAGATGATCATTTACCTTTTAGTTGATTTATGTGTACCATTTTGATTTATATATATATATATATAAATGTTTCCTGTTGCGTTTGTCACTGGTTTCTCTACCTTGTTGTCCTGTTAATTCGAGTTTTTGATCACGATTCGAAGCCTTGTTTATATTTTCCGCGGTATTCCTTGACTTCTCTCCAAAACGTAACACTTCAGTAGCTTGTCTTATACAATTAGAAAACAATATTTACAGGAGACTCACAATAAAATTAAAGTGTGTGTGTGAGTGACTGAATGTTATGTAACTCAAGTGATAAGTGTTTAACTTATATCATGGTTTCAACAAGTCAAATGTGTTATGAAGGGTTTTATATGATACTTTCTTCTTCGTACTAGTTAACACGCTCGGTTGGATTTATAAAGTAATGTCCACATTAAATCATGTTATCCCAAATAGACTCATTATTCCCACCAGTCTGTGTTCTATCAATCAAAAGACGTCTTTGATTAAATAGTGATGATACCGTATAAAATCGAAGAAAAAATGAGAATCAACCACATAAAGAAAGTACGAAACGAAAGTGGTACAAGGTAGCAAATAGTGGCACAAGAACGGTTGTTCGATTGATGTTTAGCGTCCAATATATTATTCAGGACGGTAAAACGTGAACAATGCATCTACCAAATTATAAACAAGGAAAAAGAATGGCTGAATGGCAGGAGAATGTTTATTCTCATGATAGTCAAAACAGGACTTTCCTTGTCAAGTTCAGTGGATTTAAAGATCATGTTATAAAGGTGAACATATACTTGCCGCTGATTTCACAGCTGACCTTGCAATTTCAATGTTAATTTCACACTTTATTTGTTTCCGAAGTTTGGGAATCCAGGAATATATTTGTTTTCGCCAAACCACGAAATTGATATCCAGGAACTTAAATGCTTTCACAGTATACATCCCTCACAACTGACAAGGCTCCAGAAGGAAGGGTTGTACCCGTCAAGCCTGAGAAATTGCATCTATTGATATTCTTTGGCTAAAGCAAAGAAAGTACAATGAACAAATGTTGGTACAAATAAGACTTACATAATTAACAAATAATGAGACAAAACACAAGTATAGAAAACAAAGAATGGTACTACAAGATATCGGTTTGCTGAAAAAATAACCCGAGCATGACAAAAAAATAATATACCATTGTTTACACACTCAGGTTCTTACCGAAAAGAAAATGGACTAACAGACAACCGAAGCGTTAATCAAGGAGAAGGTAATCAACGGACAAAGACAAACCAGGGAAAAAATAGACACAAGGAAAAACTAATGAGAAACACAGGCCCGCAAAACTTGGGAGAACTCAGGTGCTCCGGACGGGAAAACAGGTGCTGTCTCTTGCAAGACACTTGCCGTGTTTCTCTCAAATGTTATATCCGGGACAGAAGGAAAGGAGAAGCATATATACGTATAATTTTAGAACTATGCATAACGATTTAACAATCTACCAGCCATTGGTAATGGATTGGATTTAGATTTTCTATGATGAGTTTATTCCACATTTTATTCATTCAAGCAGATACAATATATCTAAATCGACCACCCTGGTGACACCATATAGGCAACAAAACAAAAAGTGCTGAAAAGGAGAATATATTGAACCTTAAACCACAGAAATGGACAATGTAGAGTTTTCGTGGAATATGATTTCATAAACTGAAAACCTTTTCAAGAAATCGGATGTATCGGAAGGCATCCAAGATTGAAAAGTTGTGTGCAGAATTGGTTATCGCTGGTTCATTTCCTAACTAAGTTCTAAAAATAATATGTATATAGAATACAATAAGTGTTTTGAGAGGACCTCTCACAACTTTCGATATAGGTGTAGGTATATTTCTATTTTGTATGATGTCTATTATTTCATGGGCAGTGTGACGTTATCTATTGTTAACCGTAATCGTGTTGTTACATGTATATCGTTAACGAGTTTGAATACAAGTTGTATTGAATAGACGTAGTTTTACTTACCTCAGCAAAGTGCTGAAAAGGAGAACATATTGAACCTTAAACCACAGAAATGGACAATGTAGAGTTTTCGTGGAATATTATTTCATAAACTGAAAACCTTTTCAAGATATCGGATGTATCGGAAGGCATCCAAGATTGAAAAGTTGTGTGCAGAATTGGTTATCGCTGGTTCATTTCCCTAACTAAGTTCTAAAAAATAATATGTATATAGAATACAATAAGTGTTTTGAGAGGACCTCTCACAACTTTCGATATAGGTGTAGGTATATTTCTATTTTGTATGATGTCTATTATTTCATGGGCAGTGTGACGTTATCTATTGTTAACCGTAATCGTGTTGTTACATGTATATCGTTAATGAGTTTGAATACAAGTTGTATTGAATAGACGTAGTTTTACTTACCTCAGCGAAGTACTGACCAAACATTGAAAGCGGTACGAAACGGACACAGAGGTGCTGACACAAGACTGGTAAACAGACATATGTTGTGATGTTATACTACTGTTTCAGAAAAAGGGAGAAGGTTTGGTACCATTAAAACGTTTAATCCCGCTGCAAATGTTTGCACCTGTCCTAAGTCAGAAATCTGATGTACAGTAGTTGTCGTTTGTTTATGTAATTTATACGTGTTTCTCGTTTCTCGTTTTCATATAGACTAGATCGTTGGTTTTCCCGTTTGAATGGTTTTACACTAGTAATTTTGGGGCCCTTTATAGCTTGTTGTTCGGTGTGAGCCAAGGCTCCGTGTTGAAGGCCGTACATTGACCTATAATGGTTTACTTTACAAATTGTTATTTGGATGGAGAGTTGTCTCATTGGCACTCACACTACATCTTCCTATATCTATATAACAAGGAACTAGCGTACAACTAACATAGTTAACGATCATTAATAACTTGCATCGACGGAAGCATTGGTGAAAAGCATAATTTACTTGAAACGTTTGACAACCAGATACGTGAACGTACAGATTAAGAAGACGCAAATCAGGAAATAATGGACACTGACGAATATAATCTGGAACTAGAGGTAACGATATCCAAGTATAAAGACATATATACGATAGTCAATGCGAGTACATCTTTAACTACGGTGTGCGATGTTTCTCAGATAACAAATCTGACAAACACTCCTACAACGTATGATAAAATCCGAATATCAACACATATCACATTCTGAAATCGATGTAAATTTTGTTTGACTCCAGAAAAAACAGGACTGAACCTTAAACCGATTATAATTTGTCATAGGCTTCCGACGCTAGATCAGGCTGATATCCAGTTAAAACTACTTTCAAACCAAGCTTGTAGAAATCAGTGTTATCATACTACCAGACGATGACAGTGTCAAAATCAAAGAGGACGATTAGGAATTTTGACAGTGTTATAACTAGACATATTTTATTATGTGTTTTAATCATTTATTCCTTTCATTTAATGTTCTTTATGTAACGACAAGACATTTTATTGATTAAGCATTCGGTCAAAATTTGAATTGTTTTCAAGGTGTTTCAAAAGTTGGTTGACAAATAATCAAAGTCAAATCACATGCAATTAGCAACTTTATACGAACAAAAATATTCAATTTACAAATATGCATTTTATCATTATGTAATTTATAAATATGGAAAACGTCAGTAATAATTTTACTTTAATAACATAAATGGATGTTTTCTGTTGCAACTGCTCAACAAGGTTTTTAAACAATAAGTTTTACTGTATATTACAGCGTAGCTGCCACTGCCATTGCACTCTCTCGTGCAAATTTTTTATACAAAATATCACTGTCTCAAATGCGAGAAAGCCTGCCAAAGTGGAAAGTATCTCAATTCTAATTCTACCTATTTTCATAAACATATTCGTCTGTATACGGACATTACAACTTTAACAAGGAACTGCAGGATCGCGACTGTACAGACAGTGACAAATCACGTTTCCTTTCACAGCGACTTTCATGTCAATACTAATACACAAGAACGAATTCCTTCTACAACGGGAAACAGCTTACCCAACCCCATTGTAAAAGTTTAAATAGGAGTCGTCTAAATCTCCTTAATATTCCTTTATTGTAATTGTAGTATATATTTAAAAAATTAAGGGGTCTTTAGTTGACAATAATAGTTCGTCTCGAACAAATTCGAGAAAAAGTATCTTTTGGCACCTAATACCTTTCCGACAAAAATCAAGAGTGTAACAACTATAATCCAGTGTAAATGAATACAGAAAGTACCATGAGAAGTTTGAATTTTGACATAAAATTGTACAAATAATGATTCATGTCTACCACAGTCACTTGTGAGATGTTGATCTAGGGCACTGCAATACTACAATCAATGAGATCAACAGGAAAACCAGTAATCACCAGCAAATCAGAAAGCAGCTGACAAAATAACTGAACAACTTTGTTATGCACCTGATGAAATTTTCCTTATCTCCTTTTACACCTTTTAAGAATGTTAATCAGGAAGAAAAATCTATTTATACATGTCGATCGAAATATCTTTAAAATATCTAAATTTCCAAGTAAAGCGAACCTTAAATGATATGAGTTTTCCAGGTGTTAAACGATTTCGTTCAATTGGAACATGATGTCATGCACATAATTACTATTCAAACCTGAAATAGCAGCTAGGTAAGTTTGGCTTTTAGTAGCTCCAGAAAAACAAAAGGGACGGTATATGAATATTTTGTTTTTGCAACTAAATGAATCGTTATTCACCCTTAAGTTATTTCCTTTCGGGTCATCGCTTTGGCCTATTTATATAAACACGCATAAGTGAGTCCATTCTGACTGCATTTTCTTATTACATTGATGTAATTGTATAAAAATCAATTAACAGAATGGAATTTAAGAACGAAGATTATGACAAGAAGGATTGTTTGGTTTATAATTGAAACATTTATATTCGGTGTGGTTGAATCAGCAACTTAAACTGCAGATCAAGTGGATCCATTATACGATTCTTCTAAACCCGATGAAAGAATTGAAGGGAGTTGAAAGTCAAGATTGTGCATATCGTATTAGGGTGCATGATTTGTCGCTGTTATATCAATGCTAGCACCGAGCATCACCATTTAGAATTTTATTTTACGCCGCAATAGAGAAGAAAATCAAGAAGCACCGGAAGTCATATTCAAAACTCGTACAATCAAGGGACAAGGCAACACCAAGAAAACAGACGTGGACATGAAAACAAGGAGTGGGAACAAATACGAAAACCTAACACTGAAAACACTAAAACCAAAACACGGACAACGCGAACTTTCAACGAGAGTGAAATCATGTGTTCCAGAAGGGTAAGCATTTTCTGCTCTGCATGCGGCACCCGTCGCATTGTGCAAAGGTTGTGTAAAGCCGATAGTTAGTCTTAGTTTGTATAAAGATGGATTAGGAGTACAAGACTGGGCTAGTCTCTTTTATTCTTTTGCAATAGGCCTTGTTGAACGTCTGCTTGATAGGAATAAAAACAAAATCAGCTAGTAGCGGTGCACAGTTTGTGCCTATTAGTATGCAGATTGTCTGTTGAAAACACGACCGCCAAATTCAACTAATATGTTACCAAACAAAAATCAAGCATCCTAGGGTTGGTATAATGCCTTGAAGAGGACCGACCAAAGCAGGAAAGACGAAGTCTGACAATACTTCAATTCTTTCTTCCTCTTAAATCAATGAACATTTATCATTATGGTAACGGTCAATCTCGCAGCAGTGTGTGTCTGTATTTGGCTTCCCATCTACTAAAAAGGCGTTTAGCTAGTATGTTCATTTCAACATTAACATGATTAACAACAAAAACTACGAATATTCCAAGTAAATTTCAATACTAATTTGTGACTGCTATGAATGAGAGGCTACAATGTCGATAAATATACCAGCACTAGCCAACAATATGTATTAAACTTGAAAGAAGACGGACCAACTGTTGGGCGCAAGCGACGTTCTGTATTCGCAACGAATATTGCTACACTGGTTTGTAAGTTCCTCGTGGTCATGTCAGTTTAATATGTAGAATATTTTGATTTTGGGAAATCTTGGAAAATTTGGTTCATCCGTATTCGTGTGATGTTAAGAATTATTTTTATTCTACGGCAGTATTTTGTGTCTGCATGATTATGTGTAGAGAAATTCTGAATATAAAAAAAATCCTTTTCAAGTAAACAGTATAGCAATAAGTATTGTCATTATTTATTAAATCAATTATTTGTATTACATTCGTATTTTACCCTTTGCTATCTATGTGGGTTTTTGTATTATGATATGTCATATGTTATTTTATATTTTGGTACAATTCACCATCCTTACATTGCCTTGAATTCCATTAATTTATGTTTGCTCCATTTATACATTGTTTTAAAACATACAGTATTGCGTTACTTGTGAAACGACAGAAGAGTTTTGAAATAGTATTTGTGCAGGAGTTAGCTGGGTCATTTTAAATATTTTGTATGTCCTTCAACTACTTCCGTTTCTCTTCATAAATTTTTTAAAAGTTTTGATGTTGTTAAAGAATGATGAAAATAGGTCATGTTTGGTTTTGATAGTTCTTATACTTTTTCGTTCCGGAGTAGTAGTTCCTTTGAGTTGGTAAACAATACTTTTGTTTCGAAATTACTGATATAAAACCATTTTGTAAGGTTTTAGTTTTTATTGTTTGGTAGTTATTGAGACTTTGTTTCTTCTGTTTCTGTGCTATAACGTGACTTTTTATGGCCAGTTCTTTCAACCTAGTTTTACACATAGTTTTTATGTAAAATATAAGTCGTCTGATTTTGATAAATTTCACTACTGTCATTCATGATTTATTGTTCTTGATTTTGTTTTCCGTGTGTGATGCCTTAAGATTCTCAGTTGATTCAATAAATACAATTCAGTATTTTAGTTTGCAAAGGATTGTCATGATGTCTTACAGTACATGGCAAATTCCACCAGCAGAGCAAGTGCCTGGAAATAATTAAAAAGCCCATACAAGTTAGCCCATATTTTGAATTCTCTGAAAAGCAAGGGATATCGATAAATTAATATCTTCGCTACATCTGTTAAATATGCTTAGTCTTCTTATGATCTGAGACTTCTAAGCAAACACTGGCCTTGCATAAATACTGCAGATTTCCACGGAAATTAATGGAAAAAAACCTTCTTAGGAGTGTGGTTTTGGATATTTTACTGTGGTACAACAGTAACTTACCAACAGATATGGTTGCCTCAGATAGAGTCACAATTGTTTCGATAACAAATGGCCCTGCTTTTCCAAAATTACTTTTTGCATCCTTTCATAATTGTAATTTACACGGATCATTTTGTTGTCAGTTGTACTGTGGAGGTATTATATCATGTGTTTTTATATTGATAATTGGTCGATATGGATAAGGGTGGGGTTTGGATATCCCAAAACCGGTTTAACACTCAAAACCCTGCCAAATGACATAGTAACTGTACCAGGTCAGGCCAACTCGACCTTCTTATTGACGTTTTGTCGGTCTTTTATATTTTGTTATTGGTTGGGTTTTAGGGACTGATTGCTGGTTGGCTTGTTCTTATTGTTTTCCTATTTTCGTCCTTTATCATATTGCCGTACAGTTCCGGAGGATCGCCATCTGGCTGTGTGTCTCTTTTGGTTTTCAAATGAAAACAAATTGAATTTCGAACAGATAAAACATTTACAGTTCATAAAAAGATATTGTTTGGTTTTCGTAGTAAAAAGTGTTAAAAATGAATTAATGAAAATAAAGGAACACTTCTGTTGTCCTCCTTATATGTCTTTGAAATAGGTTTTCATCTTCCTCGTAAGCCATAAAATGTGTGCATTTTCTTGTTACTTATACTTCAATAATGAGGTTACCAGATCGATATAAACAACATGTTAAACCTATTTATGAACATAGATACGAAAATGATATAAAAATTGGGAAAAGCAAACTTTGTATATATCTTTTGATTGAGTTAAGACATTTCAATTGATATTTTATAGTGTGTCTTTCTATGTTGTAATGTTACACTACTATTTCAGGTTAGGGTGAAGTTGGCGGTTGGCGCCTGTTAAAACGTTTAAACCCGCTGCATTTGTTTGCACTTGTCCTAAGTCAGTAACCGGTTACAGTGGTTGCCGTTTGTTGATTTGGTTCTTAAGTGTTTCTGGTTTCTCGTTTTTTTATATAGATTAGACCGTTGGTTTTCCTGTTTGAATTGTTTTATACTAGTCATTTTGGGGCCCTTTATTATTTATAGCTTGCTGTTTGGTGTGAGCCAAGGCTCCGTGTTGAAGGCCGTACTTTGACATATAATTGTTTACTTTTGACACATTTTGACTTGGATGGAGAGTTGTCTCATTGGCACTCATACCACATCTTCTTATTTCTATTTAGATAATGCAAGATTAATCAGCTGTTTAAATTTCCATGAATTTAGAGCTCAGGCGCATGCTTAGTGTCCCAAATAAACAATCTACTAGAAAGACAACACATACGTTGTATTTCCTATTCAAAACTGATATACCAACTAGGTAAGTCTGGCTAGTTTAGTATAGGAGAATAAAAAGAACAAAAATTAAGGTACTTGAAGATTTTTATTTTGCAACTTTGCTTAAATTTAATGAATCTTCGTTCATCATTAACTTTTCTAACGTTTGTATCTTTGTTTCTGTCTATTAATTGGTATATGCATGTACGGTTCAATTCATTTGCCGAGCATTCAACTACAAATTAAAACCTTTCATTATTTCAACAGTGTTATTCTATATACAATATAAAGTAAGTAAACAAATATTTTTTTTCAGAATGATGCGTCTGGAAAGAGTGATTGTTTGGTTAATCATTGAAACGTTTATAGTCAGTGCGTTTGATTCTAAAACTGCACAAGAAGTGAACCCATTACACGATTTGTCTAAAACAGAAGAAAGAATTTACCGATACAAAAGAAGTGGGGTTGAAAGTCAAGATTGTGCAAATAGTATTAGAGTGGACGGTTTGTCGCTGATAAACTTTGGTATAGAAACGCTAGCACCCACCATCACCATTCAAAATCGATTTTATGAGGCAGTAGAAGACCTTTATAAAATATTGGAGAAAAATGAAGAAAGTATGAAAGATAAAGTTGGAGAATATCTCGTATTAGTACCTAAATTCCGATTAATTAACTCAACACTATTCTCAGTGATCAATTTCCAGAAATCCAGAAATCGTTTATATATACGTATTCGTCTGAATACGGGTATAAAGATCTAAACAATCACGACTGTTCGAGTAAAGTATTAACGGACAGAGACAAAGCAATTGCACCGTACGCAGCGGCTCTCATGGCGATACTGATGCACTGGCATGAACTCTCCTCTACAACGGAAACATCTTACCGTGGAATTACAATCACTGATAATGATCTGAACACTTACCGTAGTAGTAACAGTCAATCGCGCAGCATTGTGTGGGTGAATTTTGCATCAACATCTACTAATTATAATCAAGCATTTAGCAGTAATGTTCAATTTAACATTAACAACATAAACTCTAAACACTCTAAGTGGAAGCCGAAACTTATATGTAACTGTTCACAATACGCCAATGAATGCGAGGCTCTATATCCACCAGGTTCGGTCTTCGACGTCGACAAATTTACCAGAAATAGCCAAAAATATGCAATAAACTTAACACTGAGAGAAAACGAACCAACTACGCATGCTGGACGTAAGCGACGGTCTGTATCACCTGATTTCCCAACGAAGAGTGGTTTTTGCTACATTGGTTCGGTAAATTCCTCTTGGGCATGCCAGATTAGTATGTGGAATGTGTTGGCTCTTGGAATTCTTGGCAAATGTGTTTCATATGTATTCGTGTGTTGTTAAGAATTATTGCAACTCTACAGCAGTGTTTTGGGTGTCTCCATAATTATGTGTTTGTTAAACTTCGCAGAGAGTTACTGAACTTGAAAAAAACATGTTTTGCCGAGTAAACAGTAGCATTAATTAAAGTTAATTAAAATTATTTACTTTGCATTTGAATACAAATTCTAATATGACGTGCTTCTTTTGCTTTGTTAACAACACCGTGATAAAATTCTCGATATATTATTAGTTATCTTGGTGTAATCAGGGTTGTACAGAATTTTACACCGTTGTTGAAAATTCATACACCCTGAGGCGCAGCCGAATGGGTGTATGAATTTTCAACAACGGTGTAAAATTCCGTACACCTGATTACACCAAGATAACGAATTTATTCTTATGAACTATTCCTTTACCCATTTTTAAACCGGGATGTAAAATTAAAAATGCTAATGAAAATTTCCAGTGTAACATTTTTCAACGTCGATGTTGCTGCACATTGTTAAATACTTTTTTCTTTATTTTGGGAAATTCTGAATTTTTGTGTTCTTTCAATTTTTTTTTAATTTTGTCCTCAAATTTATTCATTTTTATTTTTATTTTTTTTTTTTTACATTTTTTTTTTTTTTGACATTTTATTTTTTTCTTTATTTTTGGCAAATTTTATTTTTACAATTTTTGGCAAAATTTTATTTATCCAGGGTGAACAAGGGTGGGGTGTTATTTACACCCGGGTAATTAACCAATCAGATTGCAGTATTTATGCTGCATAAGAAATAACTATACTTAGCGCAGACTCCGAGATGTACATAATAATGGCTGTTAAAATATACCTCCCACGTAAATCCACATGTATCGTAACCTATGTGCAAACGCTATGTCGATTTCGCTGTGTTAAAAATTACAATTAAAAAAACCCTACAGAACCTTTATTCTTATTCTGAGGCATAACAAAAAGAATTAATGCATTAGAGATCGGAAAAAATGTACAAAATCAAAATAAATTAAAATTCCGCGAAATTCCATTAAAGTTTTGGCGCATTAACTTCATTTCAAATCATGACGTCATACGAATGAAAACGACAAAACTGAAGGGTTTTCTATTGCGTTTACCTTCTAAACTCTGATAATATTGCATTAAAATAAAATTTTGAGGTAGGTGTTACTTTTTTTCTATTCTATTGCATTATTCGCACATTTACTGATTTCAGCAAGTCAACATGGCGGCTCCTTGGTTACAAAATGTCAACAGTGAATTTGACGGTAGCTTACGAGAAAAAATGTAAATTAAAATGGTTAATCAGTTGGAAAGCAAGTCCTTAGAAACGTCCGTTGTCGTCAAGCTCTATCAGCAACAATAGCAGGGGGAATTAATTAGGTGGCGCTACAGTCGTCGGTGACGTCAAAAAGTCCGCCAAATCAATCAGCTAAAAAATCGACGTTTAAACTATTTTTTTCAACTTGTCATGCTTTTATTATAATTGATTTTTAAAGTTTGTAGGTTTTGTGAGCAATATAGTTTCAATATGACATAGAAACATTGTCCAAAATAACTTTTATTTGCTATTTCTTTATCCTGTCCGTTCTAAAAATTATCAGCCATATTTTTTGTTCGCCAAAAACATCGAATTTAAATAACTTGACGTTTGCGTATCCAAATACGGAAAAGAACGATAAAAATCTTAAATGAAACCGGGTAACCTATTTCAAATTTCTACACAATTATGAAGCCATCATTTTTTACTGTAATACATCAATTTTAGTGACCACCAGTCATGTCAATTTGTAGCTGGTTTTGGCTGAGTTTCTTGTTTAAAACAGTGAATGTTCAACTTCTTTTCATTGTACCTGTTTCCAAAGTACTCTAAAATACTGATTTTATTAGAGATATGAATGAAATTGTAGTTTGTACAATTCCATACGATAATTCCATTTCAAAGTAACTAAAACCCTTCTTGATCCCTACACAAATTGACGGTGGCATTGTTTTCTTATTTCAACACACGTCATATAACGTTAACAAAATAATAATGAAAATTTACACATTGGAAAAGTGAAACAAAGATCATCTTTATTGCGTTTGAAACTGTACGTCTTAGAAAATTTCATTCATACTGGATACAAATCTGACAAATTAATGATGGTCTATGGATGGAGGGACGATGGACAAAAGCACAAAAAATAGCAATAGAAAATGCCTTGTAAAGAAAATTTCTGGAGGAAAAACATATGAAAAAGGAAATGAAGGTCAGTTAATTATATCTATAAGTTAAAACCTTGCTTATTTGATTATCTCTTTACTAAATAAGGTACAGTAAAGTGATATTCGAATTTTATCCTGAATCTATGGCTTCCATGAATTATTTCTTAAATACTCTGTTATCGTTCGCCACTGTGTATTAAATGATGTGTATTACACCTATGGAATGTTCTTTGTTTTCTTATCTGGGTTATTTTTCTATCAACTGTCGTGTTTTTATATCGTGATACAATTCGTCGTTCGTTCTTCACTATGGTTTCACGGTCAATTTACTTTGAGAAAGTATTGGTTCTGGTTGTTTGATTTGTTTTGTTTAACGTTCAGTGAGCAATATTTCAGCTATATTCAGGCCGAGAAAATATTTTACAAGGAATGAATCAATATGGGGCAATGGCATGAGAAAATGGGTGGATAATATTGACTACAACTGGAAAAGGAGGTTATAATTATGGCAAGCCGTTTTACTATTTATTTTAACTTCAAGATATCTCATATAATATATAAGATATCTTATATATAGATATAAGAAGATGTGGTATGAGTGCCAATGAGACAACTCTCCATCCAAGTCAAAATTTATAAAAGTAAACCATTATAGGTCAAAGTACGGTCTTCAACACGGAACCTTGGCTCACACCGAACAGTATGCTATAAAGGGCCCCAAAATTACTAGTGTAAAACCATTCAAACGAGAAAACCAACGGTCTAATCTATATAAAAACGAGAAACGAGAAACACTTATGAACCACATCAACAAACGACAACTACTGAACATCAGATTCCTGACTTAGGACAGGTGCAAACAATTGCAGCGGGTTTAAACGTTTTAATGGTACCAAACCTTCACCCTTTTTCTGAAACAATAGTGTAACATCACAACATAGAAAGACACACTATAAAATATCAACTGAAATAGCTTAACTCAATCAAAGGACATATTAACACCATTGAACATACATTGAACAAATAAATTTGACCTATGATACAATGTAAATACAAAATAAATAAACTAAGGAAGAATAATAAAAGTAACATAATCTAGTTTTATAAGATATCTTATAAACTTTATAAGATATCTTATATACTTTATAAGATATCTTATAAACTTTATAAGATATCTTATATACTTTATAAGATATCTTATATACTTTATAAGACATCTTATTAACTAAATCAGATATCTTATAAACTATATGAAATATTTTATAAAGTTTATTAGATATCTTGAAGTTAGAATGAATAGTAAAACCGCTTGCCATATATAATACATAGATTCCGAAAATTTTACCCTGCAACGGTCCACCTGCGGACCACCCGTAAAGAGCTTTATTATTTTGTTTTTACAACATGCAGAGAAAGTGGCAATTCAAATTATTTTTTTATCATGTAATTAATACACCGTAGACACACAAAAGCAACAACATATTGTAAAAGCTGTCTTGAATGTCGCCACAAGAGTAAGAGTGAGAACAGGTGATTAACAAAGGGATCCTATCAAAAGACCTCGTTGAGTATGATATTTATCATTTCGAAATTGAAAGAATATATATTTATGAAGGTTATCCAAAAAGGATAGAATAAAATTCGCATCGGGGATTTAAAAGTTATGATATTTATCAACTCAATACTCTTTTTAATTATATGCAGAGGAAAAGTAGAAAATGATGTTTTATCATCGCATACTTTTATACTTATAAATACTTCACCCCGAACGTAATCTGTTACAGGACCTACCTATTGGATTTATTGTTAATTTGTTCTCGTCCTGAACATGCATGAAATATTTGCCATTGGACGTTAAGCAAGCAACAGTCAAGTCAAGGAAAGATTGGAGGACTCTTTTAGTGGAATATTTGGGTTTATATTAAATTTTCTGATTTTTTACTGCTTTTCCTTATAGTTTTCTTGCTCCTATATTTTTCGTCACTGTAATATATGTATATATATATATATATATATATATCAATTATAAAATATTATTGACTGTTAAAACAAAGGTAGCATGAAATGAAACTGAACTCGGTTCTAAAGACTGTTTTGAAAAGGACCCAGTGAGTTCTTATGTATCGTAATACTGAAAGGTTTTGGTAAAATGTTTTCAGAACAAAAGTTGAAAAAGGTTGAATTTGATCAACACAGTAATATGCTTTTGTGACTTATTAAGAATATATAATATTGTTCATCGCTAAATTATAGTTACAAACTAGAAAAGTAAGTTTTAAGCCCAAGAATGTTTTCTTTCTTATTCACATTTTCTTCAAAACCCGGACGTTTTAAATGCTGCTCTCGAAAAACACGGACAATATAAAACTCTGAATCGTAAGTGAACTACAAGGAAATTGTGCGTCGTTTGTGTTCAAGTTAAAACCTTGCTTATTTGATTATCTCTTTACTAAATAAGCTACAGTAAAATAAGTGCAAAAACTAGCTTATCAAGTCAAAGAAGAAAAATTCATAGAGATGTTTTCTTACAAAATTGAATTTATTCAAATGGCAAATTCTTGATAAATTTAACAATCCATTGATCATTAAGTAAAAGGCACAAGATTTGTCCCACCAACTTTCATTTCTGATATAAATATCCAATTATTAAGGTAAAATATACAATACTTTGTTTATAAATATGTATACCAGCTGATACAGCAACCTGAAGAATAGAAGCCCCATTTTGGTTTTTTTTCAAAAAAGTTTACTTTCATAATCTATAAAATACCCTGAGAAATTTGGCAAGGGCTACTAGCTGTGCTAGCTAATCTAATAATTGAATTTTACAATAATAATGATTTTAAAATTCAAAATTATATCACTTATAATTTGAAGTATCATTTTTACCGAATTTCTGTCAATATTTTGGTATACTTATCCTTGTTTTGTAGGATATTATCTAGGCAGTACTGTATTGTTCAACTAAGAAACATAGGCTTGAATTAAAAGGCTTTTTACTTTGAAGAAAATTATTGTGACTCTTGGTCCCACTTTTAGAATATAAAATATATATGATCAGTACTATTTATTATCTTTATTTCAGAAAGATTATTTAAATTGTATAAAATATGTTTTATTGCATTAAACATTGTTAGAAGTATTTACAAAAAACTTCTACTAGGAGTGATTCCATATCCCATTATAAAATTACAAAGTAAATTTCATCAGCCAGAGCTATTACTTTTATCCCCGGCTTAGTATATTTCTAGGAGTTTGATTGGTTAACGCACGTCGTTACAAAACCCATAGCCCCTGGGTGTTGCTAACCCATATCCCCGGACGTTGCTACCCATTACATCGGGGAATTTCACGCGTTTTCCTTAGTTCCATGGTTGTTCCTTCTAAAATATCGAATTCTGTAGATTTTCCATGATGTCTGTATAATTAAATACTTAATCCACTAACGATTTTATCTTATTATATCGATTATTTCCACTCATTTTAGTAAATGCATCACTATGCAGCCACATTGTCAATGAATGGTACTACTGACCTAGCTATGCAAATGACCCACGTTGACGTCACACCGTTTATGATGTAACTCTCATAACATTGCTCGCCAAATTCGACACATTTCAGTTTCTCTGTCTCTAGTTTAAAAACGTCTTATATTTGTCTACCTGTAGGGTTCTACCAAAGGTAGTACCCTACACCCTGTTAAAAATATGTCAAATTCCCAAATTTCAATAATAGATATTTAAAAATGAAAAAACGTTGCTTTCACGTTAAACTTTGTGGTCGAATTTCTCTAAAAGTCGCCAGATTTAGACTAAGACCGGGGATAAATTCGTTATATACGTTCATATCCGTAAATATGGATATTTTAACACCTTTAGTACCCTGTACACCCTTCGACTGCGCCTCAGGGTGTACTTGGATACTCAGGGTGTTAAAATATCCATATCTACGGATATGAACGTAGATAACTTATAATATCAATATTCAGCTAGGTTTCTTAATTTTACCAATTTTTGTCTTTTAATTTTTACCTCTAATCCTTCTCTTAAAATAAGGGAAGTATCTCTTCTTAATATTATAATAACATAGTTGTAAATCGAATTTCATTTATTTTCTTCTTGATTTTTGTAAAGTAAACTCCTTTTTATTCATTTTGCTGGGTTTTTATTTTTGACTGGTGATATCAAGGGGAGATAACCACTTGCACAAATCGGCAAAAAACCACCGCTTCGTGTTGAAAATAACTTGACGTTTGCGTATCCAAAACTCTATTGCCTAGATATTCATATCGAGTGTTTGTCTTAATGAGATGCTTTATTAAATTTAAATTCAGCCCATCATTTTTAGTTTCCTCGAAAATATTTAGATTTTTCGATCAGGAGACCAGACAATTTTCACACAAACTTCAAGTTTGAAGATAAAATGAAGAATGAAGGACTTTGAGTTGACGTGTAAGTTTTGACGCGTTAAAACTATGTATATTCAAGATTATTTTGATCAATAAGTTTTTATCATGACAGTGGTATTTTAGTGAGAAAAAGTAGGTGCTGATAGACTTGGTGTCAAACCGTGACCTGCTTTCAAACTGAATGTTGGGTTTGAGAATTAAAAGAATCAATGACATTTTTCAAGCGGTTATTTAAGAAATGATTCATGACAGCTACAGATTTATTAGATTTTTTACATTTATCTAACAGTGGGTAAAATAGAACAGCCACACACGGCATACCCACCCTCGCTTCAATTTTTAATGACAGTATTTGTCCTATTAGAATCGAAATAATTCATGGAAGCCATAGATTTGTTGAAATTTACACATGGCCTGGGCCGTGATATTCGAATTTTATCCTGAATCTATGGCTTCCATGAATTATTTCTTAAATACTCTGTTATCGTTCGCCACTGTGTATTAAATGATGTGTATTACACCTATAGAATGTTCTTTGTTTTCTTATCTGGGTTATTTTTCTATCAACTGTCGTGTTTTATATCGTGATACAATTCGTCGTTCGTTCTTCACTATGGTTTCACGGTCAATTTACTTTGAGAAAGTATTGGTTCTGGTTGTTTGATTTGTTTTTGTTTAACGTTCAGTGAGCAATATTTCAGCTATATTCAGGCCGAGAAAATATTTTACAAGGAATGAATCAATATGGGGCAGTGGCATGAGAAAATGGGTGGATAATATTGACTACAACTGGAAAAGGAGGTTATAATTATGGCAAGCCGTTTTACTATTTATTTTAACTTCAAGATATCTCATATAATATATAAGATATCTTATATATAGATATAAGAAGATGTGGTATGAGTGCCAATGAGACAACTCTCCATCCAAGTCAAAATTTATAAAAGTAAACCATTATAGGTCAAAGTACGGTCTTCAACACGGAACCTTGGCTCACACCGAACAGTATGCTATAAAGGGCCCCAAAATTACTAGTGTAAAACCATTCAAACGAGAAAACCAACGGTCTAATCTATATAAAAACGAGAAACGAGAAACACTTATGAACCACATCAACAAACGACAACTACTGAACATCAGATTCCTGACTTAGGACAGGTGCAAACAATTGCAGCGGGTTTAAACGTTTTAATGGTACCAAACCTTCACCCTTTTTCTGAAACAATAGTGTAACATCACAACATAGAAAGACACACTATAAAATATCAACTGAAATAGCTTAACTCAATCAAAGGACATATTAACACCATTGAACATACATTGAACAAATAAATTTGACCTATGATACAATGTAAATACAAAATAAATAAACTAAGGAAGAATAATAAAAGTAACATAATCTAGTTTTATAAGATATCTTATAAACTTTATAAGATATCTTATATACTTTATAAGATATCTTATAAACTTTATAAGATATCTTATATACTTTATAAGATATCTTATATACTTTATAAGACATCTTATTAACTAAATCAGATATCTTATAAACTATATGAAATATTTTATAAAGTTTATTAGATATCTTGAAGTTAGAATGAATAGTAAAACCGCTTGCCATATATAATACATAGATTCCGAAAATTTTACCCTGCAACGGTCCACCTGCGGACCACCCGTAAAGAGCTTTATTATTTTGTTTTTCAACATGCAGAGAAAGTGGCAATTCAAATTATTTTTTTATCATGTAATTAATACACCGTAGACACACAAAAGCAACAACATATTGTAAAAGCTGTCTTGAATGTCGCCACAAGAGTAAGAGTGAGAACAGGTGATTAACAAAGGATCCTATCAAAGACCTCGTTGAGTATGATATTTATCATTTCGAAATTGAAAGAATATATATTTATGAAGGTTATCCAAAAAGGATAGAATAAAATTCGCATCGGGGATTTACAAAGTTATGATATTTATCAACTCAATACTCTTTTTAATTATATGCAGAGGAAAAGTAGAAAATGATGTTTTATCATCGCATACTTTTATACTTATAAATACTTCACCCCGAACGTAATCTGTTACAGGACCTACCTATTGGATTTATTGTTAATTTGTTCTCGTCCTGAACATGCATGAAATATTTGCCATTGGACGTTAAGCAAGCAACAGTCAAGTCAAGGAAAGATTGGAGGACTCTTTTAGTGGAATATTTGGGTTTATATTAAATTTTCTGATTTTTTACTGCTTTTCCTTATAGTTTTCTTGCTCCTATATTTTTCGTCACTGTAATATATGTATATATATATATATATATATATATATCAATTATAAAATATTATTGACTGTTAAAACAAAGGTAGCATGAAATGAAACTGAACTCGGTTCTAAAGACCGTTTTGAAAAGGACCCAGTGAGTTCTTATGTATCGTAATACTGAAAGGTTTTGGTAAAATGTTTTCAGAACAAAAGTTGAAAAAGGTTGAATTTGATCAACACAGTAATATGCTTTTGTGACTTATTAAGAATATATAATATTGTTCATCGCTAAATTATAGTTACAAACTAGAAAAAGTAAGTTTTAAGCCCAAGAATGTTTTCTTTCTTATTCACATTTTCTTCAAAAACCCGGACGTTTTAAATGCTGCTCTCGAAAAACACGGACAATATAAAACTCTGAATCGTAAGTGAACTACAAGGAAATTGTGCGTCGTTTGTGTTCAAAAGCATGTATAGCATGCAGAATAAGATGAACAGTTACGAATAAAACTTTTATACTCGCGAAATAGCAATAAATCGATCTGATTGCATGTAATATCACTCGAAAAACTTGATCTACACTCGAAAAAGTGGACCGATTCACTCGAAAAACACGACCTCAGTCGGACACTATACCTACCGTGCTTTGGTTCTTTCTAATTATATCCTGAACGTGTTGATTGTTCAGTTGATACACGTTTTGCAATATTGAAATGTATGTCCCTATTAGAAGCGATCGGAGGACCAACCTACCTTATACAGGATAGATACTCTTATATCCATGATATATACCATGGAAAAGAGTTCATACTTAATAACAAACAACAGTTTTACAAAACAAAATATATACATCAAAATTTAGGATATAGCAACATGAATTTACAAATAACATTTAACTCCGATTCTGTTGAAGTGTAAGTATTACCAGTTCCACTTGTGCTCTAGTTGCTCCTGTGATGTACTAATGCAGTGATAAGCCGCCATTCAATATGAGAATAGATTCAGTATGAGAAAGTCATTCAGGAATTAAGTGCCAGTCTTTGTAAGAATCAGGCAATTTAGAAGAATTTCAAAATATGACAAAAAAAACCGCCGACCTACCCATCCTATTTTGAAGTTGCCCTTATCATGAGTTAGAAATGGTAGGTCTTTCGTATCTGCTTGTCTGGTAATTCAAGATATCTCTAGATAACTTTTGGTTAGAATGATAGCAAATTACGGAGTTAGCTCCCTTAATTGTTAATTTCTAGTGCATTTCAACCAAATTATATCTTGAAATACCAGAACGGGAAAAGGAAACGAATGTTATATTCGAGCACCATTATATTTGGACTGAAATTAATCTAAACTTGAGCGAGTTTTTGTTTGTCATGTTTTCACCATTGTCTGAATCTTAAGCTGATTGGCACTTAATATTATAATATGTATATTCATGGTCATATGTGATATCTTTAATGGTCTGTAAATTTATGATGGTGTGTAAACAATTTTCAATTAACTTCAAAATTACGTTAAAGTATCCTGGTTTCAGTAGCTTCGTTGTGAACAGTTACATTTTACTAAGGTATTCCTAATATCAAACACAATAAACTAGCATATTGTACCAAGTGGGATATACATCCTCCACATGAAGGGGCTGTGAGAACATTGCTACATAAAATGTAAAGTTCACTATAGGAAATATGAAATAATCTTTGACGATCTTTATCGACTCTAACTTTCAATTTCTTGGTGTATGCAAAGTTATACATTTTATTCAATGATCATAGTCGAACACTTTGTAATATTCAGTGTGAAGACATCATACCTCCATGGCAATTCCTGTACTTAAAGCAAAATAGTAGCTTCTTTTAATTCTTCTGGCTTGAGAAGGCCCGGTAAGAAGTTTGCCTAATACATACAAAGAATCAAGTTTCTAATTTGTCGATTGATTAAGGTACACGATATTTCGGTCCTAGTACTGTCGCTTCTTAACATATTTCGTAAAGAAGTGTTGTTGATAATGTTAGTCACCATTAATAACATGATCATCCGGATTAAATTTATATGGTAAACTTGCAGAAGTAGAAGCAAAGGGTATCGATGTTTAGATCTGGCAACACTTTTATTTGAACATTTTAATTGCTTTATCATCAAAAATAAGGGGCAACTGAGATCACTTAGAATTTGGATTGGGGTTCGAGTTGCTTAGTCTTCAGTTTTCTATGTTGTGTTTTGTAGACTGTTGTTTGGTGCGGTTCATGTTGCTTAGTCTTCAGTTTTCTATGTTGTGTTTTGTAGACTGTTGTTTGGTGCGGTTCATGTTGCTTAGTCTTCAGTTTTCTATGTTGTGTTTTGTAGACTGTTGTTTGGTGCGGTTCATGTTGCTTAGTCTTCAGTTTTCTATGTTGTGTTTTGTAGACTGTTGTTTGGTGCGGTTCATGTTGCTTAGTCTTCAGTTTTCTATGTTGTGTTTTGTAGACTGTTGTTTGGTGCGGTTCATGTTGCTTAGTCTTCAGTTTTCTATGTTGTGTTTTGTAGACTGTTGTTTGGTGCGGTTCATGTTGCTTAGTCTTCAGTTTTCTATGTTGTGTTTTGTAGACTGTTGTTTGGTGCGGTTCATGTTGCTTAGTCTTCAGTTTTCTATGTTGTGTTTTGTAGACTGTTGTTTGGTGCGGTTCATGTTGCTTAGTCTTCAGTTTTCTATGTTGTGTTTTGTAGACTGTTGTTTGGTGCGGTTCATGTTGCTTAGTCTTCAGTTTTCTATGTTGTGTTTTGTAGACTGTTGTTTGGTGCGGTTCATGTTGCTTAGTCTTCAGTTTTCTATGTTGTGTTTTGTAGACTGTTGTTTGGTGCGGTTCATGTTGCTTAGTCTTCAGTTTTCTATGTTGTGTTTTGTAGACTGTTGTTTGGTGCGGTTCATGTTGCTTAGTCTTCAGTTTTCTATGTTGTGTTTTGTAGACTGTTGTTTGGTGCGGTTCATGTTGCTTAGTCTTCAGTTTTCTATGTTGTGTTTTGTAGACTGTTGTTTGGTGCGGTTCATGTTGCTTAGTCTTCAGTTTTCTATGTTGTGTTTTGTAGACTGTTGTTTGGTGCGGTTCATGTTGCTTAGTCTTCAGTTTTCTATGTTGTGTTTTGTAGACTGTTGTTTGGTGCGGTTCATGTTGCTTAGTCTTCAGTTTTCTATGTTGTGTTTTGTAGACTGTTGTTTGGTGCGGTTCATGTTGCTTAGTCTTCAGTTTTCTATGTTGTGTTTTGTAGACTGTTGTTTGGTGCGGTTCATGTTGCTTAGTCTTCAGTTTTCTATGTTGTGTTTTGTAGACTGTTGTTTGGTGCGGTTCATGTTGCTTAGTCTTCAGTTTTCTATGTTGTGTTTTGTACGAGTTGCTTAGTCTTCAGTTTTCTATGTTGTGTTTTGTAGACTGTTGTTGGTCTATCCGTTGTTTTCAGTTTCAAAAGATTCTTACATTGCCATGTCCGTTTAAGTTTTCGGGGTTTTTTTGTCATTGTGTTGTCTGTTTCTTTTCAACTTATGAGTTTGAATGTCCCTTTGGTATCTTCTGCCTCTCTTTTAGGTAAGACTATTTTCAAAAGCAGGAATGAATTTCAGATTTGACTGATTATGAAAAGTTCAAATTTTGGGTTAAGGAATTGTAGATTTTTTTTTATATCAGACAGGACAAATTGGGTCAAAGTCTAATATCATTTAAAGAAGTCCTTTCAAGAAATATAATATTTCATTTATTCGTTCATTCATTCAAACAATAATATACTGTCATACACACATATAGTTCACAGATTAAAGAAAAACTGTGAGAGTACAAAAACAAATGTATTTACAAATTGCATATATAAAGAATAAACTTTGACTGGTGTGGACTCTATCTTGTCACATTTCTGTCTAATGCCTAATGTGTAAAGTCGCATACAGGGGGTTCAAATTTTGGGTTTCGAATTTCTAGAATTTTCATGTCCGGACAAACTGTGTGAAAATTCGATATTGTATTGCGAAATCTTTTATTCAATTTAATTACATTTTTATTTTCTTTTGAATATATGTCAATCGTCCTGATTCCATGTTTACGCTATTGTTACTGACACGAAATTATGTGTGTAATCTATTTTTTTTACGCTTGTCTTCGTTCATTATAAATTGTCTACAAGTTTTGTATTCATATTCAGACGGCTAAATTAAAAAATTTCAAGTTTTAATTAATATTCTGTTTATTTATTTTTCAGATTTATTTACGCCCCACTACTTATTCCAAATGATTGCAAATGATTGAAAAATCCTCGACACCTATTATCCTTACGAGTACAAAAAATCCATTACAATCCTAAAAGTATTATATGGTATCACTTGATTTTTCATAAGTGGGTTCAAATTTATCACCACTGAATTCGTCCAAGTAGTTAAGGAGATAGTCGTCTGCTGCTCTTAACATCTGACGCAGATTGTACAAGGCCAGAATGTTGACGTTTATGTTAATACGTTGTTCAGTATCAATGTTCTTCATTGGTAGAACTGTGTATGGTGGTAATCTCAAAGAATGTGCTAGTTTTTCCACTCGCTCCTTGACTTCTTGACTATGAAAAATTCTTGACAGATCTCCCTTACTGACTCAGACAGACCATCAATTTTATTCATTAAAATCAACTGTGGAACACCTGAAAACAATGCGATTATACAATCAAGTTCAAGTTTAATAATATGATGTATATTGGTACTTTATAATAATCTATTAGACAGTCCTCGACCTTTGGACTGTATCTCAATTACCAACGACAAACAATTATTTATAAAATAGTATCATGTACTTGTGGGCGTAAGGTAACGTACATTGTTTTCCCTCAACTATACTTTACCAGGAAGGATCTCTTTTCAGATAGTTTACTTATAGAAAATAAAATTAATATGAGATGTATGTAGATCGTATAACAACATATATTGATAAAGAAGAAGCATCCAAGATTAAGTACAAGGTCAACAAACAAAAGTATAATCCTCCCATTACTATTTTTAAAATAGTATACAGATTGCACTAGAAAACACAATGATCTTATATATGTTTTTGAAGTTTTTTCAAAAACAGAATTGCTAGCGTTTGGCAGAATTTTCATTGTAGATTTAAAGCTTGCCTAGCAATAATAATAAAATTTAGTAAAGAATTCTGTGACAATTTCAAAATATGTATTGATCAAGTCAAGAAGTAAATATGCAAGAGAAGGAATTGCTGATAGTTTCTGTAATAAACCAGGCAAAAATGTTAAACAAGTTAAAAATGGCTCAATTGCCTACTGATTTAGCTGGGAAAATTTCTTGCTTAGCATTTGTCGATCCTCATCAGTCATCTTAAAGTTAAAAATGAATTACCTTTTTTAATGCAATCGTTTATTTTTCCCATTAAATATTGTACCTACATTTTTGATTCATAAGTTCCTGTGTTTTCTTTATCTGTTCTTGCACATGCTCAGTCATGGGATAATCCGGGTCATTATTGGCGTCCACAACGATGGCAACGCAGTGTACTCTGTCGTGCATTTTAGGGTCTCGTCTGTAGAATGGGCTTTCCTTTGTTATATGTGATTTATCTACAAACTATATAATTCTGATCTATGTATACGTTGGACAATATCACATTTCAATACAGCATAACAAACATTAAACTTACTTGAACTACTAGTTCTATCAAAGTCGATCAGTTGATCACAGACGGTTTTTGTGGATATTTTTTTTTTTTATTTTTTTTTTTTTTTATCTGAATTCAATTGCAGAAAAGCGCTTATTATAAAAACACATTAAAATTCGGTCTATTTGATTCCTTTTTTTTGTCAAACAATCAGTGAGAAAATGTCTTTACATCCATGATCCATATATTGCACAATTATGTTCAATTCCTTATGTATTTTTGTATTCTATTATCGGGTAAAACTGAACAGAAACTTCAATCTTAAAAATTACCGTGTATTTGTTCTTTATGTTTCCATCTAAAATGGCTTCTATATCAAACAGATCAACTCCATGCGCATCTTCAAAACCACGGCAGTCACAAATCCGGAACCGCAAAGGTCGTCGATTTGAAATAATGGAATAGACATTAAACTGAAATATACAAAGTCACGAAAATAATCTATTTGGAAGAGACAGATAAAGGTAACAAATGAAAAACTGCGGAAATCGCATGAACTCCAAAAAGAGGTGTTGGACAAAGAATTCAAACGCTAAATTTTCAATACAAGATCCATAAAATCATTTCCGTTTCATTTTGCTTTTCTACCTCATCATATGATCCTTGTCCAGATTATCAATACTTACTGATTTTGTTAGACTCGTATCAGAACTTCCTGCTCTGGCCTGAATTGACAGTCTCTCCCGGAAGAGTGAATTCAATGTGTTAAAGAAGCTTGATTTCCAGCCCCTACTGGACCAAGTAACAGTATATTGATATATGGAATGACATCTTCAGAAACGCCCATCTCTCGAAGTGGCCAGTATTCTTCTATTTCTTTTTTCAATAAATTCAGCAACTGTAAAACACGAAGTGTTATATAATTGTATCGAATAAAAAAGTCTTTTTACACCAGAACCTAACTTGCTGTTTAGATATCTGATTTACATAAAGAAAACAAAACTATTGTTATCTCTAAAAGTACGTGTTTAAATTTCTAGGCCTTGGAATAAACCTTATTTTATTTTCGTCTTACAAAATTTCTTCTTCAATGATGTGTTCTGACTTATTGAATGAACTTTTAAAATAAACTCTTTACCTCTGAATTCCATGTGGGTAAGTCCATTTCTCTCCATGGAGTTGGTAAATATGTTTCCTGTGCAACATCTATAAAGAAAAGATTTGAATAAAAAGAAATGTTGAGTGTACATTAATGAAACCTCGACTCAACAACTAAAAAAAAAACAGAAGAAAAAACTCATGCGTAAGACATCTCCTATGAAAACATATGACCGATCTTGCTTGTTTGTGATTAGCTTAAGTTAGTTTATTGAAATAATGCACCATTATAAAACCGACAAAAAACATGGAAGAAGTCATTGAGGGTGTACTCTTTCTAACTTACAAGACCACACAGTATATAGGAAATTAAGGAGTGAGCAACTCGAACCCCACATAAAAACTTGTTTTACAATGGTAACTTTAAGATTTCACTTTCTGTTTAGTTTTACTTTAAAATTGAATTCAAAAGTCAATTTTAACTGGGAAGTGTATGTGTGTTTTGGGTGGGAGTCGTGCCAAATATGACCAACCTGAGAAGAGTAGATATTTTGAAAACATGATAGTGTGTTATTTCTATACTCACCTTCTACAGCATACACAACTACATCTTCGGCATCAAAGCTTCCGTCCGTAATTTCTGTTACTGTATCTGCACTGATCTGATAAGTTCCAGGTGACATCACACTGTTTAGGGGAAAGGAATCTGTACCCTTGGTAACGGCATCTTTAAACGTTAGCAAATCTGGTCCTTTTCCAAATGTAGGTCCACAGTCTTTATTCATTGTCAAAGCATATTCTGGTGCTTTCACCGTGAATTTATTCGGCTTTTGTCCCGGTTTCTCTTTCAAAAAAAACAGAAATGCGTCACCATCATACACGGATTCGCCAATTCCTGACATCCAGCTGACTCGGGAATATCCTCCGTATACGTTCCCGTTTACATTGTACACGAGAGTGACCGTTGGTCCTTTGTTGTCACAGTTTGTGTGGAATGTTGTTGGATCACATCCATTATTTGCAGCAGAATACAGAAGTGTATATCTCTTCTTTCCTCCTCCTATCCATTTGTTGATATTTTCTCTGTCTTGTTCTATAAACTGCTTTGTTGAAGCCATCTGTAAACGATAGAAAAACGTAAAACCTTGAAGTGGCACACTTAAATATTTTATCCTTCATTTTTGCTTTCTTTTCTTTCTTTTTTTTTTGATAAGATAAAGTAGGTTATGACTTTTATTTTCCATAACTGATTCTCGTACATAACTATCACTATCGTTAAAAATACTAAACAATATTCAGACAGTCATATTTTATACTTGCAAGTCCTTTGCCAATCTTAATCTTTAGAGTTATAAATGCTAGGTCGGGTCTATACACGGATTTATAGAAATTTTCAATTTTACTTTCTTTTCTATTTTCTATTTATGGATCTTGATTTTCAGACATACTAATTCTCCGAAAATCATCAGACTTTAATATATCGTGGATCACAATGTAAATACGATTCCAGGTATTTTGTCTATTTTTAGTAACGGAATTTTATCATATATGTATAATCCAGAATGAGGATTTTTAAAAGTTGGTAATCAAATCGAAAGTAAATATACAAACTGGCGTAAATGTCGAACTTTCGCTGGTCTAGAACTATGGGACAGACCAGCAATAAAATGGTGGCTACTACAGAAGCACGTCTTGATAAGGCAGTAAACAACCTTGAGGCAAGTAGATGATATTTATTTTAATTAACTTATAAAAATTATACCTTGAGATTTATACATATGTATACGTATTTTCCAGAAAAAGTAGCGCCGAAGAAAGGAGGGTGGTTATAGCATAGTTATTATCATCATTACTATTATTATTATTATTATTATTATTATTATTAATGAAGCTGTATAGGGTGGTACTAGGTAAGTAACCCTATAAAGGTGTGCGTTTTCTTTTGTAATTTAAACAATTAGAGATCAATTTGGTGGAATGGAGGATTTTCGCAATTACATAGATTGCTTTATATAGTCTACAACACTAGCCAAAATATCTTTATTGGGATCTAGAATAGTTTAGAGTTTGAGTCAAGCTGGTTAAAATTAGGATAATGGGTTTTAATTGCATTTATTTGGCAATGAAGGAAAAGTGTTCCTCATCATCTAAAATTTTACAAACTTTGCACAGTCTGTGTTCTCTTTGAATTTTTTATAACGTCCTAATTCAATTTCCAAATTATGATCACTTACACGTAATTTTGTTAAAAGTTGACGACTATTAAAATTGTTTAGATTGTGCAAGTAGTCCTCCAATTTAATTTCATTTTAAGTTTACTATAAAGATAAAGTTTTGAACTGTTATCAATATTTGAAAAGTCTTTCAAGAGTGATGTTATTATACTTTTCCTTCACAATATGTTTAAAAGTTTTTGAGTGAATTTAAAATCAACATATTCTTCTTCATCAATATTAAATTCTTTAAAAATATGCTTGGCAAAAGTATACCAAGTATATATTTCATCTTCAGACATAGACTTATTTACTGCAAAAGCTTCTTTGACAAGAGGGTTTATTTCATGGCAGTTTATTCTACAAAATATAATAAAACTTGAGTTTTAATAAAGGAGTCAAGCGGAAATCGTCCTAACTCAGACTTTGCAGCTATATTACATGAGGTTTTTAATTCCAAGAACAGTTTTACAAAATTTATGATGCACTTTCTCAAAGCTGAATCTATCTGTCAATGATAAAATATCACAGTTAGTTCCATGCAAAGTGGCTCTATTTATGGCTCTAAAATTTAGTAATAATCTTCCATAAACCAGATCTCGCTATTATATAAAATTATGGGTTTAATTAGTGAATCAAATAATTTACATGATAAATCAACAGGGACATGATGAAAATTAGACATATATTTTTTAATGAAAATAACGCTGTAAGCGCTTTCTTGGATAGTTCATGTGTAGATCTCTTAAATTTTCCTTTATTATCAATAATGTTCCCAAGAAAATTATACTCTTTTAACTTCAGTTAACTGATTTTGTTTATAAAAATTTTGACTCAAAAGAATTTCTAGAACAAGGCTTTATTTACTCCGTGTGTTGTTTTTGCTCTTTGTTCGGGTTGTTGTCTTTTAACACGTCCCCTTTTCCAGTCTCATTTCTATTTATTAGTTTTGTATGATACAAGAGGCCTGTGACTTGCAACGATTGTGTTCAAACAACGCACCAGGAGACATCCACTTGCAGTGACTAAAAGTCTTAGGGAATTCAAAGTCTTGTTTGAAAACTAGTTTTATATAAATATGATTTACTTGCACAAAGGTTGGAATATGACAGTTGTTTAAATTCGTTCCATATGTTGATAAAGTCGAGCGTTTGGTTTTGGACTTTCCCTTTGTGAATTTACCTTTGAGTTCAATATTTTGTTAATACTTTGTTCTGAAGTTATATTAGTGCCATGTTTTGTTTTGTTCCAAATACTTTATATTTAAACAGATTTTCCCAGTTGTTTCGTTGGAGAGAACTCTTCCGGCGAAATTTTGTTTTAGTTTATAACTCAAATATATTATTTGATTGTAATGATTTCACGTGTTCCATCTTTTGTTATTTTGAGTATTTTGTTTCATTTTGAAAAGTAATGATACTGACGTTTGTAAATAGTTGTATATGTAGCTGGAATAGGCGATATGGATGAGACGAATATTAATTTGAAGCAAACATTATGTGAAGAACTGTTGTATCATTACAGCTTATTGTAATAATACAGTATGAATAACACCTTCACACAATGTAGATATAAAGTATGTGTCTCTTATCGTAAGGGGACGACCATTTGATATTCGGAGGAGGGGTTGGAGGAGGATTTTGAAAATAAATAACTCAGCCTTGATAATAACAAAATGAATGGTTTGTTCTGTGGTAGTTTGAAAAAAATAACCCGACTTACAATGTATTGAAAATAAATAACTCGGCAGATCTTTGTTAAAAGCCATTTTATAAATGCTATTTTAAAGTATGAGATGGCACAGGATTCTACCAAAATTCGTCTTTTTCATATTTTTTCGCGAAAAAAATCCTAATCTTTTAATAATATATACTACACCATATAAAAATATTAATGGATTTGAAATGTCTGAAAATGGGTTTCATTTCACTTGAGGTATATTGTTTCATGAGCATTTCACTTTTATTACACGGCCGTAACTACATTGCGGCAAATGCCTCATGTTGGAAATTTCAAAACAAAAGCTTGTCTTTTATCTAATTGTTTTCACGGCGAGTGTCTTGCAAGAAGCAAGTTCTGTTCACCCTCTGACGTTGCCCTGTTTTTGGGATCCATGTTTCTCATTTATTTTAGTTTTTACAATGTTGATTGTCTATTGATTGTCGTTATGTGTCTAATCTGTTTCCGGGTTTGTCTTTTCGTTCATTAATTGCCCTTCCTTATGACTATTCTCTTAAGTGTTGCATTCCAATTGTAATTTTCTTATAAACTTGAGTTTTATTATATTCAAGGACCTTTTGTCTAATTTTAAAACTACTTTTAATTGTGAAAATATTTGAAATTAGCTCTAGCCTTTTGTTCTGAGGCGGCGTTAAGCGAACACTAATCAATCAATCAATCAATCTTTATGACTAGCGCTTCAGTTGTCTAATATTCCTTTGATAATTATATGGCAGATTATAGTGTTGATGAGATTGATTTTAATAATAGTTTGTTGCAATGTATGGCTTACATTGTCAATATTTACACAGTCAGTAGCCCCAAGCTTATTCACGGTGTAGATAAGCCAACGATTATCGGGGCTTGGGCAGGCCCCGATTATAATTTATTTCATCAGCAAAGTAGTGACTTAGTTTCAACGGTTTGAACGCAGCCAAGATGTCATTGGAAAATTGGTTAAAGAATGGTTCTTGGTTCTTCTCGTAACATCTGTATGGTGTGAACATTCATTGACTAAAGACTTACGATGACGGGTGAACTGTTGTGTGGTTTGGCAATGTTACATGTCCACCGATGTCCAGATATTATTCTAGATAATGTTTTGAGAAGATACAAGTGTGGACACAGATCAGTGTGGATAGTATGCTTGGATGTTTGACAGTGTTTTCTGACAAAAGAGTTCTCTGGTTTTCCCATAGGGTTCTATGTTGAACTGTTGTGCCCAGTGACAGTCAACCTGTACCAAACACTGAAAATAGCAGTCTTATATTCAATATTGCGTTTTACTGTTCAATATGTATAAGAAGATGTGTTACGAGTGCCAATGAGACAACACTCCATCCAAGTCACACTTTGTAAAAGTAAACCATTATCAGTTCAATCAAGACTGTCATGTAGGAGACACTACTTTAAATCAGTGCTGACTGTTCATAGATTTTATTTAGCTAGACATTACTTTTAATATCAAATCTACATATTGGCAAACGTGCTATGATTGCTTCCTGTATATAATATGTACATTCCTGAAAATAAATTTTGTGCATGTGCAACGTTACATTGGAGGATTTCATTTCAACATTTTAACTTTGAAATAACTTCTATGTGAATAGATTAACATTTTAAAAATGATCTGTTAAGGAACACAGCTAGCTGAGTGTGCTCAAACGCTGGAGAGATTTACGTAAAGAAGCAAAAATTTGGAAGGATTGCCAAATTATTCCAATAAAATAAGTTTCAAAATTTGATTTGGGATAGCAGCAAAACTTAAAAATAGAGGAGGACCACATTATGTGCATTTCTGCATGATGTGATTGTAGTATGCATGTAATATTTGTATGGTTCTATTTATGTTCCTTTAAGGTGGTCATTTCTTACTTGGGTTTGTCCACAAAAACTAAACATTTGTTCAGGATCTTCCCAGTATCATTAGTAAAAGTTTTTGTTTAAATGTGGAAATTAAAGATATATTATGGTTTGATAGTAACAATAATATACCAGATATGGCAGATTCAATACAGATGCTCATAACTCCTACAAACTGATTAAAATTCTTTTAGATATCAACAGGATTGAAGGACAAAAGGATAAAAAATATAATTTATACTTAGGAACATTACCGGTAGTGTTGTTCCGATGATCGGAATAAGTCGGAAATCAGTTGGTTGGGCCTGGCGATGTCGTTAATCGATTGGGATTTTGTTCAATCGATTGTCGTTATAGTTTACGGACTTTTGCATATCAACTTCCGGTCCGTTTCCGGTTTGCATTTACATGCGCAGTCAAACAAATTGTAACGAAAATATCAGTCGATGACAATAACAATGTCAAACATCCTATAATCAAAGACATAAGCAATTTCTTTCTCTATTATAAACATGGTAAAAGCATTGACTTGACAGATTGATCGTATGTTATTTAAAATAGATAAATTTTGTGAAATACAATACTTTCTTTCAAGTACTTGTTACTCGAGCGTACATAAAATCATTCTGATTTTAGACAAAATAAATTTTTTGCTACATTAGAACGTGGTGCAAATTGCCTTTTATTAATGTTTCATCCATTTGTTGCGTCAAAAACGTCATATTCCTTTCCAAATTGCTTGTCAAACATCGTTTAGTTTTGTAAATTTTCCCGGTTTGTCCGCCATTGAAATATATACAAATCACGGATCGGATACGGATCAACTATGTAAGAATTCCGCATTCTTGCAATTATAAGTACAGACGCACGAATGACACAGCTGACAGAAGAATAATGATCACAAAAGTAAAAATACGCATTCCACACGAATAAACAGACATTGGATGGATCCCCTTAGTTCAATGTATATATTTCAATGCAAATGCATTGTTTTATTTTTGATTAATTTTAAATTGCTCAAAGTTAAATACTTTATATATCTTTTTAATGAGAAGCATTCAAATCTTTATACAGCTATGCATTTGAAATTATAATCATTAATGTTTTGAGAAGATACAATGCTACCGGACATAGAAAAAATAGTCGTTTTTTCATGGACAATTAAACTTTATATTAAAAGAATACAAAACTGGCTCTCTGTTCTGTAAATAAAACTAAAGAGCTGACATGGGTTAAATTAAAGTGAGAAAACCAATCTCCCGGAATCAAATCATTTAAAAATCATGCTTCTACAGTGCAGAAAAAATCATCTGTCCTTTTAGTCCACAAAATAAATAACCCATCCAAAATAAATCCTCCTCCTCAGAATATCAAATGATCGTCCCTTTATAGTCTTTGTTCTTTTTGTTTCTTTTAGTATTTGTATTTTGTAAATGTCAGCTGGTATCATTCTTGGGATCATGTATTAGTATTTACACCAATCAAATTATTTAATTTGATTTGGTTTGTTATATGGCCCGAGAACACAGTTATTTCGAAAAGCATTTCTTTTAGACAAAAACGCAAATTAATAAATTGCACCTGCTCTATCTTTTAATGATTTTTACAGTGTACTGTACTACTTTTGGGACAAATTATATCAAAATTATAGAAATGTCTATCAGCTCTAACTCAAAATATGGACAATTTTATGTTTAGGGATCTATACTTCAGTTTGACAGCTTCAGACATACTAATTTTGACCTTTTCAGACTGGACCAAATCACTACTTTACCTAAAAATTCATGCCGCAATTTTTTACGTGTAATTTCATCCCCTACTTACTATTTTTGCATAAAATATAAAGAAATAAATTTGGAAGGTATATGAAAAGAATTTGCAAGTTATACACTGTCCACATTAGGGACTCTATTTGTAGACAACGAAAATCAACCCGGACCAATGAAAATAGGCGGTTTGGTTCTAGACATAAAGCAGTGGCTTTCTTCCTTTTGAGATGCCTATATAAATGGGTTTCAGATTTTGTATGGACACAGACTGCACGTTATAAAGTCAACGTGCTTACTATTTTAGATGCTTGTAAACTTCTGTGTTGTTCAAATTTACTTAATTGAATGGTTAATCAACCCAATGTTATTGCGACCTTTTGTCAGCACCCTATCATAGTATTGCTTATTATCTACTTGTATCATAGGGTTATTAAAAGTCTTCCATTTACCCAAACAAAAGAAAGGAAAATCTTCATACAAACTTAATTCCTCAAATCTAACTATCATGTATTTTAATATCTGACAAAAATAATGGTGTATTCTTGCAAATCTACTGTGAATTTTTTTGTCTAATATAGCTGCGGATTTCAAAACCTTATAAAATTTGCAAAACTGTATTATAATTGAAAGCATGTATCATTCATGATTGTGATACAATAATGTGTCTCAACATAAATTTACAGAAAACATCTGGCAAATGATATATTCACCGCTGTCATTCGGTATATCGAGAAAAATGATCGTGATTCGGTGAAAGAATACCTAACGGTGGTCAAGCATTGCGATCTGATCGTGAAATATCTGGTATCGGATCGTGAATATAATTAATTGTAATTAATTGAAAACACAGTAGTACTTTATGACAAAACACAAAAGTCCTAACACAAGTCTATGGGATTCATTACAAAAACATGTTTTGTACCTATAATGGTCACATTCCAATATATAATGATATATTTGAAACTGAATCTTTGGTGTGTCAGATAGTGCAGTAAAATAAGAGGGTTTTTTCCTTGAAATCGTTCATTTTGCTTATGATAATATTGAATTTTGTTGATTTTTCATGAAGATTGATCATGAAAGATCGGGCAATGCATTATCTTGATCGTGAAAGACAAGGCGTGACCAGACGGGCACAGGACGTTTGTGCTTTTTACCTGTAACACTAAAGGACATCTGAACAAAATTGACAAGACATTTGCGCTTTTACCTATAATTTACGGAAGCCGATAAGGGCCATTCAAAAAAAATTAATTATGTCGAAATTACGACATAGCATGTCGTAATTTCGACATAACATGTCGTTATTACGACATCGCTATGTCGTAATTTCGACATAACATGTCGTTATAACGACATCGCTATGTCGTAATTTCGACATAACATGTCGTAATTACGACATCACTGTGTCGTAATAACGACATATTATGTGGAAATAACGACATCGCTATATCATTATAACAACCTTAGCCTTGTTACTTTGTGAGCATTGAAACAATATGGGAAACAACATTTTCATCTTTATTTTAAGAACCACTTATCAGAATTGAATCAAACTTGATATACGTGTGCACTATAAGGTCCTTTCCAAGTGTTGTAACTTATATTTTCAAATTGGTTAAAACACATGACCGCCAAGGGACTTTAAAAATTTTCAAAATATTCTTCTCAAGAACACTAAAATGACTGAGTTTAAACTTAGTATAAATATACATTGTGTACCTAGTATCCGATGTCTTTAAAAAGAGCTGTTGCGTTTGACATGATCCGAAGTTAAATATGGCCGCCAGTGAGGACATAGTTTGTATCAAAACCCTATTGTAAACATATTCATTTTCTTTTTGAGAATGATAAACTCTGAATTCAATCAAGCCTGATTGGTATTAAAGTTATTTACTCTATATGTCTGCACATGATAGAACTTTATTTCATAATCAATTCGAATAGGACCCATATAAATGGTGATGAATTCAGGCTCCTTGGAGCCTCTATTATATTTGGCATGTATGTAGCAAGAAGATGTGTTTAGTACTCGAAGGGTAATGTGTGCTTTTGCAATTGCTTGTCGTCCGTCATCGTCTGTAGTTACCGTTTACTTTTATTTCTATTTATACTACTATTGCCTTTACTAAGTATCAGTCTCCATATTGTTGGTTGCCGGTCATAATCGACGGACGCCAAGTGATGACAATACATGTAGCTATCAAAAAAATGTTTTAGAGGACACAACTCAGATATGGTTTAAACTGATCATTCTTAAATTTTCGGCATAGGTCCATTTTGTCATGATGAACCCTCGACAGATTTGGGATAAATGTAATGGTTTTCGAGATATTATCAAAAAACTAATGTGTGCCCATTATATTATATTTTTCAAGTTAGTAACAGCGGCGGTCAAAAATCTACGCACGCCTTTTGTAAAGGAAACATTCAATACGAAAAATCAAACTAACTTTGAAAGAATTCTGCACAGAAGTTTCAAAGGAGATTTAAAATACACTTACGACAGACGACGACGGACAACAAGCGATAGCAATCGCTCGCATACCACTTCGGGTACTAGACACAACTTCCTTAGGTGATAGGCGAAGGTCAGGGGATCCATTAGGCTCGAGTATTAGGGGTCCAAAGTTTAACATAGGCTCTAATGGGAAAAGCTTTGAAAATCTTCTCCGTAAGAACTATCAGGCCATATTGGACCAATCATAGAGAATGGATGATCCTTATATAATGAGGAGTAAATATAAAAAAGAAGATGTGGTATGATTGCCAGCGAGACAACTCTCTACAAGAAACCAAATGACACAGAAATTAACAATTATACTAGTCAACAAAAGAAACGATACACAACTTTGAACTAAAATGTATTATAAAAATATTATAAATAGGAAAAACTGTTAAATTATCTAATGAAAAACATTCATTTACTAAGCAAATGCATATGGTAAAAAGAATTTGACCAAATTGGAAAGTTAGAAAATTTCGAGTTATTGAACACAGGGGTCAAATTTATTTTGCGGAAAATGATGACAAAAGTTGGCACTTAATTTCGACGATGAAAATTAAGTATTAAAAAATCTGCAAAGGCATTCAAAATTTCAAGCATGCCATGTTTAAGTGTAGAAGTTTAAGTTCTAATATCGGTTTTTGAATTTTTGGGTGAAAATACGATTTTTGAAATAACAAAATTCCCCAAATTTTTTTTCTCGTCTTTTGCCTTAAATCAACGATTTTGATGAGAAAATAACACTGTAAAAATTAGACCAATAGGGCAACTATTTATCTCGGTACAGTGTATTCAATTTTATTATATATGGAAAAGACATTGCCTTGTATCGTTTCTTTTGTTGACTAGTATATATATAGGTCACCGTACGGCCTTCAACAATAATAATAGCCCATATATACCGCATAATCAGCTATAAAAGGCCCCGAAATGAAAAATCAAATACAATTCAAACGAGAAAAACTAACGGCCTATTTTATGTACAAAAATAAACGAAAAACAAATATGTAACACATCAACAAACGACAACCACTGAATTAAAGACTTGGGACAGACATATACATACAGAATGTGGCGGGGTTAAACATGTTAGCGGGATCCAAACCCTCTCCCTAAGTTTGTAGGAATAGTTGTCCTGGGGAACAGTGGTTAAAAGAACTTGGGGTACAAAGTTTTAATAAGGCTTCAATGGGGAGGACGCTTGAAGAATCTCATTAAGAACCAACAATAGCAATGCAGTTATAATTTGCATCAAGTCTCAGTAGTACATTAAGATTCAATTGTGTACAAATGAAGGTACAGAGGTCCGTGGGTCTGAGCACTATGAGTCCAAAGCTTATGATATTAGTAATTATTGGGAAAAGGTTAAAAATAATCTTATTCAGAACCTGCAATGGAAATGGAGGACTTCATAATTTACACAAATCTGTACATGCCAAACATAATTAGAGGCCCCAATCAGCTTGAATTGCTCCCCTATTCAACTGGGTCTCATTTGACTTGATTATAAAATAAATTTCTATTATGTGCAAGTCTCGAGATGCAAGTAAATAACTTTAATTAAGCTTGATTACATATAATGTTCATTATTCTCTAAAAAAAAAGAGATGAATTTGTTTACGCTACAAACTTTGCCTTTACTGACGACCATTTTGAATTTCCTATCTCTTCAAAAAGTGTAAAGTTAAACTCTAAGGTTGTCGTTATTATCACATAGCGGTCAGGAGTCTGTAATTCAGTGGTTGTCGTTTGTTGCTGTGTTACTCATATTTGTTTTTCGGTCTTTGTTTGTACATTATTAAAACCGTTATTTTTCTCGTTTGAATTAAATTGTTAAACATCTGTCATTTCGGGGACTCTCCTTCTGGTATCTTTCGTCCCTCTTTTATAGCTGACTATGCGGGGGCTTTTCTCATTATTGAAGGCATTATGATGACCTATATAGCTGTTAATTTCTCTGTCATTTAGTCTCTTGGCAATCATAATACATATTCTTTATATATATATATAGCGATGTCGTTATTACGAGAATAGCGATGTCGTTATTACGACTTAGTGATGTCGTAATTACGACATGTTATGTCGAAATTACGACATAGCGATGTCGTTATAACGACATGTTATGTCGAAATTACGATATAGCAATGTCGTAATAACGACATGTTATGTCGAAATTACGACATAGTGATGTCGTTATTACGACATGCTATGTCGTAGTTACGACATAATTTTTTTTTTTTTGAATGGCCCTTATCGGCTTCCGTAATAATTGTTTACCTGTTATCTTTAGAAAATTTACCAAAGTCACGGAAAGATGTTCACATATTCTTTGTTCTTCCGAACAAACGACAAAATCAGAAAAAATATTCAGGTAAACCAGACATATTATAGAAAATATAGTTTCTGGGTAAACGATAGAGAAAACGAAACTTTTATGGATGGAACATTTCAATTTTGACCGAAATTCTTCAATTAGCTTTCTAATTAGTGGATTTAAAATTGGAAAATATATTTCACTTGTGTCCATTCTGTTGCATGAATAGTCCGATGAACTATTTTTAAACCACCTGGTGTACCTGTTGACTTTTAGAAAGAGTCATGGTTGTTATAAGAAATTTACTCCCATCCACCCTCTTAGAGTGTTGTCCTTTTCATCTGACACAAGCAAGATGGAGAAAGGTTGTTTCTTTTAGCTGTATATAAATATATGAATGTTTTGTGTTTTCTTATATTAAATGATTATTTATGTTATGTTGATAAAGCGCAAATATCCTATTGAAAAACGCAAATGTCCTAAAATCAAAATGCAAATGTCCATTTAAAAGCGCAAATGTCCTATCAAAAGCGCAAACATCCCGCGCCGGACCAGACTTAATATTCAGAAAACAATATTTTCTTTTATCAATTGATATACTTGCAACTAGTTGAAGCGTGCAATTATTTTAATAAGAACGAACATTAATGCTTTTATTTTTTCTATTTTTATTTGATTCAACACGTTTCCTTTAAAGTTATTTAAATAACTAAAACCTGTCTAGACAAGTAGATTTACAAGATGAAAGGACCTTCAGGAACGTAAATTGTCGAAAAGTAAAAGTGTATATGTATCTATAATGCTTAATGCGTCCGCCCTGGAAATATATGCATATGAATGCATTTTTGTTTGTGTGTGTGTGTGTGTGTGTAAGGGTTGTTACTTTCAGTTATGTTGAGTGTTGTTCGTGCGTACACAGTATGACAATATTGGCCAATGTATTGTTTATTCTTGGCTGCGCGGTCATAAACTTAAAAAGTACCAAGATAACGTTATTTTTAATTGATTGTTTGATCGGTCTGTTTACAATAGCTTATATACCTCATTGTACTCAACTTAGTGGGAAATTATCAATCAAAGTACCTCGATGCCTAGCTTGAACTGTAATTTAGCCGATTAAGTTCTATTCTCAATCTTGAATTTGTATAAGAAATCAAAACTTATAAGGACGGACAAATATACTGATATTGCTATAAGGCACCTAGTCGATGTGGTATTATAAGATAAGCAGATCCAATGGAACTGAACGATTATAGCCCTATTCACCAACAAAGAGAACCGGAATGAGTCATGCAAACCCAGTATTTACTAAACCAATTAAAATATAAATTATCATAAATAAATAATGATTTGAATGTTTTCGTAGCATCAGATCTTTCACGATCTTCGAAAGCGGTACGCGATCTTTCGCGATCCGAAAATCAAATTTTTTTGTATATATTTCATTTTTGCAAAATTTCTGATTGCGCTTATACAAAATAACTTTAAGAGCCATTTGAATTATTAAAATGGAATGCTTTTTTCAAAGAAAAGTTGTTTAGTCATTCGAATAAGGAACAAATCTTATTTGTTTACATATTTAATGTCATTGAAATGTCGAGGAGCAATCTTCCATTTGTAGTTTTGTAAAACGGTGAACTTTTAAACCTTGATTTTTCAGATACTGATCATAATGTTGAACCATTTTGACAGACAGTTTTACTTTTTGTAAATTTGTCCGTATAATTCATTAAATTAGATTAGTAATTGACCTTGCATATGTTTTCTCGATAAGGTTTCTTTCACGATCCTATACCAGAGCTTTCACGATCCAATCGCAATACATACTTGACCACCGTAAGGTATTCTTTCACGATCAATTTTCTCGATATACCGAATGACACCCGTGATATTATGTTAGCTGTAATTAAAATTCTTCCAGAAAGTAAGCTATGTGTTTATATATTTATTATGCATTAAGTCAAATGTCTTATTTAAAAGTCCGTTCTGAAATCAAGTTTATTGCATAATGTTTTAAATATTGTTTGCGGAAACTGCTATTTCAGTTATGTTTGGTAGGAGGTGTCTTTATACAATATATGAAAGGGCATAGCTATATAAATGTTCTCGCGTATTTGCTTCCAATAACTTCAGGATTCTTTTTAGATAGTTCATGATCACTCTATCACCCTTATAAAATATGATAGTTGTGGCCGTTTGTAAATTTGGTTTCGGCAAGAAGTTTATCGACAGGTTGTAGGTATTCCTTTGGGCACCAATTATGCCACTTTAATTGCAGACTTGTTCCTGTTCTGTTATGAGTCACAGTTTAAGGCTAAACTCAGTAAAGACCCGTCTAATTCCATTTGAATGATAATTCAACAACGCTTACCGTTATCTTGGTGATGTTTTTCGTTAAATAATCAAGAATTCTCTAAATATACTGCCAAAATTTACTCAAAAACTTGCTTTAAATAAAACAAATGTTAACAGATATAATAGATTTAGATATTTCAGTTTTACACGAGAAACTCTACACAAAAATTACGACAAAAGGGACTATTTTTCTTTCCTATTGTTAATTTTCCTTTTTGGACGGTGATGTTCCTTTGGCACCGTCTAAAGGTGTTTATTTATCCCAGCTCGTTCGCTATGCCCGTGTCTTGAGTGACGTTTTAGATTTCAATGAGCATAATTTATGTAAGTATTACTGGTATATTATTAAGTAAGAGATTTCGTTACAACAAATTACTCAAAAGCTTATAGATTACTAAATTCTTCCATAGATACAAAGATTTGTTTTGCAAGTTTGGCTATACCTTTAGAAAACGTAAAGATACGATCTGGGTAAACTTATCAATCCTTTAAATAAACTTATTCTTAAACGTTACCAATTCAACACTGTAATTAGGTATTTGAATATTTTTTATTGGTATAAATATTGATTTTGCTATCAGTAAATTAAAACAATACTTAATATTGTTGTTATACACATATGCACTTTCACGGTACTACAATCTGTCGATACCTATATTTTGATATTGCACAAAGTCATGTTTTTCTCTGACAGTTAATGACGTCTTTACACTAAATCCATTGTGTTGATTGATATTTTAGTCTTAGATACATGATTTTTATTAATTGTTATTGGCTTTGAACTGGTCGTCAGTAACTGCGAGTACTCTCAAATCTGTACTTTATGTCTTTTTGTTGTTAGGGATGTATAAATACCCTGCCACTTCGACTTTGTGTTTCGTTAGATTTTTTCTGCTTTGTATCGATCTGATGAGTTAAGCCCTTTCAACTGATTTTTATAGTTTGATCTTATGTTGTGCTGTAACACCACTGCCCAAGGCTAGGGATGGTTGAGTGCTCACAAACATGTTCAACCCGCCACATTCTTTATGTGCCTGTCCCAAGTCAGGAGCCTGTAGATCAGCGGTTGTCGTTGGTTCAAGTCTGTCATATTTGTTTTACGTAAATTGTTTTGTTATAAATAAGGCCGTTAGTTTTCTCAACTGAATTGTTTCAAATATTTGATGTCGGGGCCTTTATAGCCGACTATACGATATGGGTTTTCTCAAAGTTGTTGAAGGCTGTACGGTTGCCTATGATTGCTTACATCCACTTCATTTGAACTTTGGTTGATAGTTATCTCTTTGGCAATCATACCACATCTTCTTATTTTTATATTGGTCATCATTATACAGTCTCTAAGAATGATTTAGGTTAAGTTTGATCCAAATTGGCAATCCAATTCAGAGATGATCTTAAAATTTAACAAGACATCACTCAAATTGACTTCAATAACTCACACTTGTACTTCTAGTATGGTAATGTAGTTACGAAGTCAAATCTACAGTGATTTTTATAAGACTTATCCGTAGACTTTCTTAAACAACGTTAATCCAAGACCAGCACTATAATGAATCGTGCTGTTTATGTTCTGAAGTGTTTTTTTTTTTTTGGTAATATAGTAAAACATACAGAAAAAGCAATATCTAGCATTTCTATTTTCATGAAACGTCCACGATAACCTACTCCCTTGAATTCCATTGACCTCAGTTGACTGAGACTACAACTTGAAACAGTCCACTAACATGAATTTTGTTGAAAAAAATGCTTCCAATCTGATTAAAATTAGTTTTCACTGAACCTTGTTATATTTATTTGTCTCAGCGTACAAGTCTCGACAAAGAAATTTATTTCAAATTGAGCACAATGTGAAAGACGTGATTTTAATCAGGTTGTGTTGCTTTAGTATGTTTACTAAATCCGTATAGATAATGAAATAGATTATGATATTTAAATTATTTACCATTCTAATATGTTTAACCCATCATTTTCTTCGGAAAACGCTTGTACCAAGTCAGGCATATGACATTATTTTCCACTCGTTCCGTTGGTTGATAAAGTTTGTGGACTCGCCCTTTTGAATTTTTTGTTATACTTTTTTATGTTATTTATAACGTTGTCCTTTCGTTTCACATTTTCTTGATCGGAAAGGCAAAAAAACGCATTGCAGGCAGAGTAAAATACCTTATTCTCGTTTAATAAGCAAAATATACAATGTAACGTTATAGGATACTGTAATTATACATAAAAACGCTTCCATATAGTTTGGCACCGGAACAAAATTTAGCCAAAAAAAAATAACAGCTTTACTAAAATAAGATGAAACTAGTCTTGAAATGTATGTTGAATTTAATGTTATATTGATATTTTAGCTATTAAATAAGTCTGGAAAACAGGCTGTTAGTGGCATTATGGACGTTTTCCGACAAATGGACAATGATATTTTGACATTAAAGAGTGAAAAGAATTCCTAACAAGACAGCTGAAAAGACTGGAAACGAAATCTTACGGTCTTCGTAGTTCAAAAGATAGGATGGTTGTATTTTATGAAACAGATACTCAAACTGAAACAGACGAAGATTTATCATTATCAATTTTAAATGAATCATTGAGTAGTAGAAATAAAGAACTGGAGGAAGAAATTACAAATTTGAAAGAGCGGATAAATCAAGAAGCAACCCAGACTGGAGGCAACATACTTACAAATGTTGCCTGTAAAATACTGCTTCCACAAACAAAAGCGACAAGTATGTTCCATCCGGCACAGATGAACAAAATATCCAAGTTTTGCAAGCCGAGTATGAAAAGCTTCTCAGTGATAATGATATCCTCACTGAGGAGGTTAGAAAATTAGGCAGTCAGTTAAATTTAGAGAAGAAGGAACATATATTAACCAAAGAACACACAAAGCAAAGAATCGAAGACTTGGAGAACCAAACAAAAGTCTTACAGGGTCAATTTAGAAAGTCTGAGACGGATACAAATAAAAGGCAAATGATATTGAAGAATTTCATGAAAAGTCTAAAAGGACGAGGAAACGATCAACATGTTTAAAAATGATATGAGTAAGAAAGTCAATAAGATACAAGAACAAGAAACACGAATCCAAGAACTCAGTAACGAAATAGAACAGAGCAAAAAACTCATCAACGATATAATTACTGAGACTTCATCTAAAGATCAAAAGAAAAAAGAATCAAATTTACTTATCATTGAGCTGAAAGGAAAGATTGATGGTAATGAAAAGCAATTACAGGAAATGAGAAGAGTCAATACAAAACTCGACGAGTGCAACAATGAACTCCGTAATAAAAATAGCAGTGCAGAAAAGACTTTATTCGATCTTGAAAAACGTGTGACAGAAAGGGACGCAACGGTGACAGACTTGGAAAAGAAATTATCCCAGTTAGATGAACAGTATAAAATAAGGGGTCAGACAATAGAAGAAAAGAAAGTAAATTTGGAAGAACTGAAGAAACAAATACAAAACAAGGAATCAGAACTATCCTCATTTAAACAAAATATGGATACAGATATAAAAAAATTGAAAAATAAACTTTCACTGGAGGCAGTAAATTTTCAGAATGAAAAAATAAAAACTAAAGATTTGGAGAACAAGGTTTTACAATTTGAGGAGCAAATATCAGATCTGAATCTCACAAATGATAAATTAGAAACTGATTTAGAAATCAAGGAGACCACTGCAACACAAGAAAAAGTCAAGTTACAAGAAACAGTAACAGAGCTGTCAAATAATTATGGTATGGTCAATATCTTAGCATAAGATTTAAAAATGAAAAAATGGATACGTGTACTATACATTTCAGATAACCTTGGTTTTCAAAAAAAAGACATGTATATCAACAACATTAAGGATTCCAATTTTTCTGCACCAGATGCGCATTTCGACAATACATGTCGCTTAAGTGATGACCGAAGTCAAAATATTTGAAAATCCAAAACTTATTAAAATAAATGAGGAGCTTATAAACCAAAAAGGACAAAAGTATAGTTAAAGCCGTGCAAGGAAGTAATCAAACACTACATGTCGAATAGAGACAGACAACACCATGACAAAAAGAAACAAACGAAAAGACATCAGTCTACAAATTATTACACAGAAAACTAAAGATTGGGCAACATGATCCCGTAAAAAAAAACCTGGGTCGTGGTGAACTCAGATACTCCAGACGGGACGGGGTTAGTATTTCCTGTTCTACAAGTGGCACCCATAGTGTTACTAATGGCAAGTAAGAATATCGTTCATAAAGTCGCATTCGGTAATGTTATAAACATGGAAAAGAGGACGAGGCTTCTGGTTTCGTCAAAGGGAACTTATGCGTGTAATACAAATATTCCATAACGGTCTAAATCATGATGGCCTTCGTAAAACTTTTGAGATGGATGATATTGTCGATTTCATTATATGCATTTTTCATTGGTCACAATTGACTTGAAAAATGAAGTGTCTATTATGTCTATATTATTATATTAAAAGAAAGACTATTTTTTAGCAAAACAATGTGTTTATTTTCACAACTGCCAATTAGAATTCTCTTATTACAATTCCAGGTTCCTTGCTGGAAAAGTATGAGGTTTTGAAAAAAGAAAAGGAAAAACTTACCCTGAAAACCAAGATGAAAAAACGTAAGCTCGTTCGACCAAATTATTTTTCTTGTGATACCATGCAAGGATTTTCAGTTTTTTTAAAAGTTTATTATAAACTTATAAAACAAGAACGTATCCAATTGAATAGTTTGATTCAACACTAGTAAATCATGTTCTTGTCAAATTAGGAATTTGGTAAAAATGTATTGTTTAGTGTTCTAAACTAAGTCATTGTTAAGAAAAATCAGTAAATTATAAAGGAAATTTCTTTCGTGAAAGAACGGTTTAAGTAGAAATGAGAAAAAAGATAAGTAAACTAGTCCGCATAAACAGAGAATCAATCTTGCATCACTGGGAACAAAGCTACATGGAGAGGATCAAACATAAAATTTAGAAACACGTTCTCCACAAAACAATTGGGACGAAAACAACCTATGTTCCACAGACGGCATTCGTCATATTCACTCATGTTAAATCATTATTCAAGAGTTCACCAGTAGAAGGAAAAGTTTTTCTTGATGAGTGGAATGTATGTATCGACACCGAATTCCAAAACAGTGCTAACGTCGTCTCTGCTACACTATGCTGACTTATCAAAAATTTGACAAAGCAACGTCACCGCTGTTTCGTAGTTTGCTTCGACACTAGCTGATTTACAAGGGCTACGATCAAATTAGAGTTACGATTTTTACATAAATTCAGTTTCAACAATACTTCGATTAGTATCTTAGTCAATGACTGTCCTGTATAAAAACCAAATTAGAAAAAAAATCTTGACAATCACATAAAGTGAGATATAATCACTATAACATCACGAACTGTTACAATTAAGTAATATCTTTATCTTTTATCAGAACTAAGCTTCCATAGCGTTTTAAAGCAACCACAATCAGATCAAGCTGTCGGCGGTATCATGTCACTTCTTCAAGCTGAATTCCACGATGCTGATCTAGATATCATACAGGAATCTAAAAGAAGCAAGAATGTTCCTTTATTAGTTGTGTTATATAACCTCTCTAGACTGACTGATGATGCTAACGGAGCTTTGAATGGAGTTGAAGGTTTGAATTGTTCGATTCGAGATTTTTTTTTCTAAAAGTCATGTTAACATTTCACAAAACACTATTATTTTACTAAGTTTTTATCAAATATTAAAAAGAAACATGAACTAGATGTACAAGATCCAAATTGAACAAAACAATTACGATGAAGAAAAAGGTTAATGTCTGTTTAACATCCAGTGGCAACTATTACATAAATATTCAGGAGAAGTAAAAATCACAGAAACAACTACATAAAAAAAAACATTTTTTTTTTCTCTGAATCATTTATAAACTGAAGATAATCAACGAAAAGTAAGAAACATTCCCCGTGACCCGTATGACATTTGGTTCATTAAATTTATAGGGATGAAATATGCATGATAACACATAACAGTCTCTCCATTTGGTGCACTTATTTCCTGTCTGAAATTGATATCAATCATTTTCACTTTTTATACAACGATTTGATTTAATAATCAGTTAATTATCAAGTTTTGTATTGAACTGTTTTAAATATATTTAGCTTACAAAATGTCTACCATTTTTTACAGCTGCTTCTGACGTTGCTTTGGTAGTTCTACATTCAAAAGAAATCAAGAAACCAAGCGAAAAGATTCTGACGGAACCAGACTTTAAAAAGTTGGGCATTATAGTGGACATAAGTTTTTTATCAGCTAAAGGAATAATTTCGAACGATACAACTGATAATGCTATCAAACAGCTTTCTGCATTTATCAACAAATTCACATCGGACTAAAGCTTCAAACCGTTAAATATTGAGTTTTTTTTTAAATAGCTGGTTATGCTGAGGCGAATCCAATGACTCAATTTGGTTGGGTGCCCTCCACCTTTAAGATCCGCCATCTTTATATACGAAAATCTATCACCGGAACTTATGTTTAAAAATTTATGCTGGGTGCTTGCTTTGATATTTTAGATTCATATAACTTGTATTTAGGTGTATTGTTTCAATTATAGATTTATAATGTCATATTTTAATGAAAACATATTATTAAATATGACCGAAAAGTATTTCTAATCTCTTATATATTAACCTGATTTCAGCAAATATGAATAAATGGAAATATGTGGTAAATGTTAATGGTACAGCAACCCAACAACACAATATTAACGAAGTAGACATCTATGAGTCAATTAACATTCAAACGGCTAACAATTGCCCACGTCACCTTTACTCTGAAAATCATTCCAAGACCGATCAAATTGTTAATCTCTGTACTGCATTAATTAAACAAACCATATCCAAATAATTTTTGAAACCCATCAAGTATAAACCAGATGAGGTTTCTGTTTAGAAGACGGTGTAGATCGCCAGAGTGAAAAATAAGTTAGTAAACTATAAGGAATAACTAGACAAACGAAGATGGGAATAAACCAAATTCAATCAACTTTAGGTAGCACTCCACAGTAAGGTGTGAAGTTTCGCATTTTGGCCCCAGTGGATTTTTCATATATGAGAGCTAGAGTGCAATAAAATTCATTTTTAGATAGCTGAAGATTAATATAGCCTTCATAGTGGGTTTATAGGAACATCTAGATTGTGTAATGCATGTATTGTGGGCTGTTTTCTGTATGACAGTCCGTATTTTCATATCCATACCAGACATCGGTCCGGCAATTATTGCATTTTTTTTTTTTTCTAACTTTTGTCGCACGAACTTTGTGATTAAATTTTAAGAAAAAATGAGGCGAAAGACACCCAATTTTTATTTGATCATTTGATAGATTAATGTCAACAGTTTCAGAAAAGGTATCTCTCATAGGCATTGAAATTCTAGTTTAAACCAAATTTTGAGGAATATGTGACATTTTCATGCCCTTTTGCAATATTTTATGAAAAATAAATGCAGAATGTTGCCATGGATACACAAAAAGGAATTTTTTTTCACTATTTTATCTTTTGAAAATTAAATCTATGGAAGATACTGATTACATACATATGCACATGTATGACAAAAACTGTTGGCTTAATGTATTAGAAAGCCAGGAATAGAAGATGATTAAACATTTTGTGGTTCAATTTTAATTTTATTTTCTTACTGTGGGTGCTACCTTAAAGATAACCTGAATAATTCAGTCCCTCCCGTAATCGATCTCTCCTACTTGCGAGGGCCTGAATTCCTAACACGATAGAAACTCTTCACGAATCCTGGATTTTGATTGGTGCCCTGTAGAAGAGGTGACCAATCAGCAATCAGCTCATTTTATCGAGATAGGTAAATCCCGAGCTAATTCCGAATGGTTGATTGAAGATTTTCATTGTCTATGCATTCAGGCGTTATGTAGTAATCGTAGATCAGCGGAATATAACGACTGAATTATTCGGGTTACCTTAAAGAGAAATAGTTGGTAGACATAAATAAGGAATAAGATGGAACTAGAATACATACAGTAGCTAATATATTTTGATCCGCATTCACGGATGGCATCTGTTACCGCGGGGAACACTAGGTACAAGAGGAGACAATTGAAAAGCATTTGTTCGTGTAACAGACACCATGAACCCAGAAGGCGAATGGCATCGTGAACGGTTTAGACGCTTTACCGTTGTGTATCTTATTAAGAATTTTTTTTTTTATAATTATGCAGTTGTTTTATTTACAATCTGCCTACATAAAAAGTTTGTCTCATTACCTGAAACTCCTGAAATTATGAATATGTTTCAAATGCGCAAAATTAGTGTAGTAGCTTTCAACACCAAGCCTATAAGTATGATATAAAGAAATTATATAGTTGTCAGTAAACACAGGTGTCAGATTTTATTTTATGCATGTAAGACATAGTACAATGCACGAGAGGATACAATCATGGAAGTTATATAGTAGGGACTCTGTGGGATTCTGACGTTACTTACGATATATATGCCACAGTGCAATTTTGGCAAATACTTTATTCCTGATACTAAACCCGCATAGCTTTTCCTCCAAACCAACCCATTGAATTATATCTAGCGAAAACCAATATACTACAGAGTAATCGTAAACTATAAACAGCGTATGAAGTCCGATTTTAATGATTCTTTGTAACGTTTGTATTGTTAACATTCTGAATGAGTGGTAGAATTCTAACAAACACATCGCACTAAGAACCATTCTCTATTTTCTATGCTAGAATTTAAACATGAAGACACATACGATAATAAGCATTTTCTATCTTAATTCTTTTAAGATAGGTATAAAGTCAAAGTAATGGTGTTAAGCAGCAAATTTCCGGGTCAATTTCGAACTTTTCTGGAAAGCATCATCATGCTAACATGAATAATAAGTATTATTTTACGAGAAATGACCAGCCTTGGTTTTATTTAACATGCTTTTAATACATTTTTATTTAGTTTTTTTTTTTACAAAAGCATTTGACTCATATATACATACATGGGTGATCACACTCACTATGCAGTGATAAAAACTGTTTGAGAAATAGTAATATAGGCATTGTTACTGCCTTTTCATATGAACAACAAAGAGAGTGCGTCCATGTGATACGTTATTTTTTTACTTTCACACAAAAATTTCGTTTAAAACCAATCAACTTTTAAAAAGAATGCGATTCAAATAAAACGGTGTAATATTATACACTTATTTACTGGTTGTGAGGGTAATAGTAAGTTTGTTGTCCCTGGATGAAATATCAACTATTTCTCGAGGCCAGATGGTGTATTTGTATTTCTTACAAAATTCTGCTTTTCGGTATAATAAAACACTTATGACTGGTTGTGAGGATAATAGCAATAAATAATAAACTGTTTGGTTTGAAAGATCAGACAATTGATATATAAACATGCATAACTTAACCTCATTTTTATATATGGAGATAGCGGGTCCTACGGAATGTACATTGTGTGGCACTGAAATCATTGTAATTTTCACACATCGTGGGCTGATAACAGGAAATTTCAACTGGTGCGGAAATAATTGTTTACATTTTGTTCACACAATTTCACAACAATTGTAGAAACTTAAACTTTGACAGTTGTTTGATTAAAGTAAGAAAGAAAACATCTTGTGAGAAAAACAATTGAAATCACGAAATAGTACCTATAAACGGAAATGTTATAATTATATCTCCTAATGAATGACGAAAAATAGAATTCAATAATGATACATAAAGGTCATATTTGCTGTTTGAAAAAATTCAGAGCTTATTATTGTTGAAACATTGATTTTACCCCACCCACCCATACGATAGAAAGAGGGCCTTATGTGTTCTGTTCTGTGCGTCCGTCCGTTAGTCTCAGGTTAAGGTTTTGGTTTAAGTAGTTTATCATGAAGGTGTGGGCACATCAACTTGAAGTTTTGGACAACTGTTTACTATATAGAGAACTTTTCAAATCATATGGCAAATTACGGTTTTGCCCCTCCGATTACACGGTTCACTAAATATAGAAATGTGATAATTTGAAATTAGAACATTCTCAGGTTAAAGTTTTTGGTTAGGATAGTTTACTATGAAGTTTTGATCACGTCAACTTATATTTTTGCGCGTATTTTATGACTTTTGTACACATTTATTACCTGCAGTTTGTTGCACGAAATATTCATTCTCATCCTGTTTTTGTGCAAAATTATTTCTTCTTCGTCAGAATACTAATTTCGAGAAGCCCCATGCCTCCCTCCCCGAATATCAAATAGTCGTCCTCTTACAGTATATTCATTTTTTTAATTGTCATTTGTCACATTTTTCTGATGGATTTAAAAAATATACTTTTGTAAAAGTAATAGTCCATAAAAGGTGAACATTTTTAGACTGCCATGCAGGATTATAAATTCTAATCTAAGACTTAAAGATTCCATTTTCTGACCATTTAAATTTGCAATAAAACTACAATTTGCGGACCTAATGTTGTTTGGGAATAGGCATGCAAAATTCGACGCCTGTTTTGAAGAATGTCACGCACTCTATGCACTCTGAACGTTTCGCAGATGCACTGTTGTACCAAATGGATTTAAGTTTTATAACTATTAATATACACGGTCCATGCTTTGTTTCGTCAATTTTTTAAAGTACATAAAACGATGACAATTGTAAACGGCAAAAGTAAAATTGAGAGAAATGTATTAAAAATGATTTTGCTAGTTCCAAAAAAAAAAAATTAAATAAAATGTGTTTTCATTATACAAAATAAACAAATATCAAATTGATCTTTTCGTTTTTATTGTTACATTTTGGAGAACTTGATGTAGTTGACAGATATAAACCACTTTTTTTAGACTCGGATCGATTTAGAATTTGACATATTGTCGATAGGCTTGTGTGTCTAATGATGAAGACCTTTGTCGTTGGGTTGATGTCTCATTTACGCATACCATGTATCTCTTTTATTCATTTAAAAACAAGAAATAAATAAAACACTTCCATATTTTTCATTCAAGAAAAATCCACATAGAAGAACAAAATCTTGTCACGGTTAAATCTAGTTACCTCAATGGTAGCTTTGCTGACTTCATGTAGAACCATGAACGGATTATAATGCAGTGATTTGTTAGCAAATTCAGTAGAATTTATGCCTGTTATGGTGCAATCATTTCTGTATTACAGATTTTGGGGCTAATTAATAAAAAATCTAGATAGCATAAGACGTTGAAAAGTAAGGGATTTCCGGGGGAGTTTTGGACCTCACAGTTGGTTTTATACCACCATTAATTATTTTCTTTGTTCCTCGGACTACCTGAATGTCATGCTGTTCACACCATAATTACATTATTGATTAATTTCTTATAAGTTGAAAAATGACTAATAAGTATTAAAATCTAATTCTGGACCTAAAACAAGTTAAAGCGATCTTGAAATGGTCGTTCAGGAATTATATACAGAATATTTTGACTGACATTGTTCAACCAGAGCTTGGTCAATGAGGAAAAATTAGAATCGAAAAGATGAGAGAACATTGCCACGTGTAACAAAATTTCTACTGTCTTCTCTGCATTAGTACCATTTAACAAAGTTTCCTGCGCTGTGAAACGTTTAACGAGGAAAAAATACAGTTGTGTGTAAAGGAAAATTAGAGCTCAGTGATAAAAAGATAAATCAGTGATTGATTAGGAATTTTTAATGTCAGCATTAAAGGATTACCTTGCAATAGGGTGAGATCATTTTATTTTCAAATAGTTAAAATGCAACAAAAGTATAAAAATATGTTTTAGATTTTTATAATTTGATCGAAAAGTGATGGTGGGTGTAATCTTTGATCAGGTTGAGAAAATTTATTCGATAAATCAACAGCTTTATTTTTGAGATATGTAAATTGTTTGTTGTTCAAATTGACTTGATTTGTACATAACCGTATTATTCAGTTATCAAGATCACTCAACCTCTCACTGAGTTTGATCAGAGACATGTAATATGTATATTTATATGTTGTAGCATCCTTACACTCCGCATGTATTACAGTTTGGTTTGTTAAAGAGTTGGCATGATAAGGCCACTTTTTCGCCTAAATTTGAAAATTAAAAAGTATATTAATGTCCCGACCAACCTTCCTCTGATGTTCTCTTAGGACATCAATATGTTTATCTTTGAATTTTGTCGTACGTATTGGAATTCAGGCATTCAGGTCTTTGGATTTCTTGCATTTTGTGCAAAAATGCCAAAATGGCCTCATTTTGCAATCTTGTCATTAATATCTACATATGAGCCAATGGTTTACCCTAATAGATATTTTACTATAGGATGTATTTTAAACAGATGCTAATGTGTATAAAAATATCTTTTTAGGAAAGGCATTGGCTCGTGTCTATTTTGAACAAATACTATTTGAAAATGGCCATTTAGGTCAAATATGTCAATTTCGACTGTTTGTGGCATCATAGTGACATCCCGCGTACCCTGTATGCACTTGGGTATGGAGATATTTTCAACCTATTCAACATGATTTTGAAGTGCTTGAACAATTTAACTTTTTTATTTCAGTGCCAAATAATGACTCTTATCCGACCTCCACTTTTTTCTATTTCTATCAAAGTAGCAATAAAAAAATCTTACTAATGAATATTTACATTTTCACTCCTTCATCCAAAAATCAAAGGTAGATACTCATATCTAACCATGACATTGTATTTTATAATCTTATCATATCTATTTACTCTGTGAATTTTTCAGCATCTACCTGTGCAAGTTTGCAATTTGCATATTTTGTGTGTGTATTATCATTTGTATACTCCTTTCATACTTATTCGAGGACGAAGTTATAATTTTCAAGCTGCTAATACAAAATCTGTAGTTTTACAATTTTAACCTGACCAAAGAAAGAAAGAAAGTATTTTCTGTCCCTACACGTTCAAAGGTGATATTAAATGACCTATTGATGGCAAATACATCAATAAATGTGCATAATAAAATCATTAAAATGTGTATGATTATAATTATAACAAGCATGTATGATTTTATTATTAAAAACAAGCATGATTGACACGCAAGAAAATACAGTATGATCCAAAAAGTCTTTGAATATTAATTACAGTCTATGAACAATCAGATTTAATTTTATGCAGTATGTATTATTAGAATGCTAAACTATAGTGTTTGTCAATAAAATTGAATCATATGATAAAAGCTTTAAATTACTCAATGCCGTAAACATCAACAGCATTAAGTTTGAGGTTTTTATTCAATTCGTTAATTCAAGGAGGTTGTTGCAGTACAACCTGCTTGCATGGTTAATTTAAGCAAGGAGGTCATTGAATAAATTGCAAACAACAGTACTATTCTATTGTTTTAGCTTTTTCGAATATTATCAAAGTTATAACGTGTGGTAACCGATCGTCATTATACATATCTAATAAGACGTAGCAATATGACATTTCTTCCAAATTTGGTTACTAGTAAAGTAACTTCGGCATTACTAAAATTCCCTTTAAAGTAGCAATGAGCGTATACGCATGTTCGTATGTTCGTTTGACAACTGGGGCATCATAATTTAAGGATTTTTTGGGTCAAGTTTTGTCAAATGGTTCAGTGGTGATCTTAAAGTAAAAACAACAATTGAAATGACAGCCTTCTTATATAACTTAAGCTAGTTCTAATAACCTAATTAAATATACGGTGATGTTATTCTGCATAAAATACATGTAATAGCATTATTTGTTAGATACTAGTAATTATTTAACATCTGACATGTCGACTTAGATGTCTTACTTGTAATTACGTCAACATGTCAGATATTTAAGTCGACATTTCAGATAGTTATCAAAACCAGTACCTCAATGATGCATGCAGTATTTTTCATGTGTCCTTACTCGTAAATAAAGTGAGAGAAAAGCTAATATATCCAGCTTGTCTCGTATACGGAGTCCATTGATTCCAGTTGATTGTGGTAACTATTTGAGTCCATTGAGAGTAATTTTGTTGCGGATATATGGGAGTTGGGTGTGATAACTTTGATTTCATGGTTTTAATTTACTAGTATTCAATTGCATTGATCGATTCGTTAATTCAAGGATTGAAGAGATTTTAAAATAAGCAACGTATTGATGATGTTGTATTTTTCCATTTTACATGTTATCTTCGAAATGGCAAAACAATGCATTTCGAAGGACAGTTACTTCGAACATTAAAAACAAAGATGTGTTACAAAATAAACCCTGTACTATATGTGAGCTGTATAAACGAAATAAAAAGAAAGTCCAAATCGTGTAAGTTTAACTTTTAGTAAAATTAGATGAAAGTAGAGTTGAATAATGAATAATTGTAGGAAAATAATTTATTGTATGCTAAATTTCATTTTATTTTGATATTTTTAGCAGTTAAACAAGTCTGGGAAACAGGTGGTTAATGGCAGGATGGATATTTTCCGCCATATGGACAATCATATCAATACATTAAAGAGTGAAAAGAATTTCTTACCAGACAGCTTCAAAGAATTGATACAAAACTTACCGTCATCAAGGTTCGAAAGATAGAATGATTGTATTTTGTGAAACCGAAACAGACGAGGATTTATCATTATCAATTTCAAATGAATCATTAGGTAGTAGAAATAGAGAACTGGAGGAAGAAATTGCAACTTTGAGAGAGCGGGTAAAGAACGAAGTAACCCAGACTGAGGCAACATACTATCAAATGTTGCCTGTAAAGCATTGCTTCCACAAACAAAAGCGACAAGTATGTTCCATCCGGCACAGATGAACAAAATAGTCAAGTTTTGCAATCCGAGTATGAACAGCTTCTCAATGATAATGATATCCGCACTGAGGAAATTAGAAAATTGGGCAGTCATTGAATCTAGAGAAGCAGGAACATGTCCTAACCAAAGAACATACTAAAAAGAATCGAATACTTTGAGAACCAAACAAAACCTTACAGCGTCAATTGAGAAAGTCTGAGACGGATAAAATAAAATGGCACATGATATTGAAGAATTTCATGAATCTAAAAAGGACAAGGAAACGATCAACATGTTTAAAAATGAAATGAGTGAGAAAATCAATAAGATACAAGAACAAGAAACGCGAATCCAAGAACTCAGTAACGAAAAGAACAGAGCAAAAAACTCATCAATGATATAATTACTGAGACTTCATCTAAAGATCAAAAGACAGAAGAATCAAAATCGAATTATTATTCAGCTGAAAGAAAAGCTTGATGTTAATGAAAATCAATTACAGGAAATGCAACAAGCAAACACGCAACTCGACGATTGCAACAAAGAACTCCGTATTAAAAATAGTATTGCTGAAAAGTCTTTACTCGATCTTGAAAACGAATGACGGGCAGGGACGCAACGGTGAAAGATTTGGAAAAGAAATTGTCTCATTTGGATGAACAGTATAAAATAAGGGTCAGACAATAGAAGAAAAGAAAGTACATTTGGAAGAACTGAGGAATCAAATACAAAACAAGGAATCAGAACTGACTTTAAATAAACAACAAATGGATAAAGAATTTAAACAGTTAAAAAATGAACTTTCATTGGAGGCAGTAAATTTTCGTAATGAAAAAGTAAAAACGAAAGATTTGGAAAACGAAGTTTCAAAATTAAAAGAGCTAATATCAGATATAAATCTCACAAATAATAAGTTAGAAACTGATTTAGAAATCAATGAGACCCCTGCAACACAAGAAATAGTCAAGTTGCAAGAACTGTTAAATGATTACCGTAAGGTGTAATATCCAGGCCCAGGCATAATATTTGGTCGTTTAAAATGATTGATTGATTGAATGATTGATTGATTGATTGATTGATTGATTGATTGATTGATTGATTGATTGATTGATTGATTGATTGGTGTTAAATCCACTTTCAGCATTATTGTCTTTTCGTGGCGGTCAGTTTTTAATGGTGGAGGAAACCGGAATGTCCAGAGCGAACCATCGATTTTCGGTAGGAAAACTGACAATCCTATAGTGTTTGAAAATGAAAAAAATGTCTCATAAGCCATCAATCCACATCTTATTTTTGTATCAGTCCACAATGTATTGCAAAGAAAACTAAAGAATGAGTTACAAAATCCTGACCCAAACCTAAAATTGGTTCATGGTAAACTCAGATTGAGTTACACAATCCCGACCTTAAATTGGATCATGGTAAACTCAGATACTCCGAAAGGGTAAGCATTTCCTACTATACTTTGACATATGTAGTTGTACGCATGGTAAGTAAAAAACGCTCTTAAAGTCGCATACGGTAATGTTATAAACGAGGAAAGGAGAACGGGACGGTGGCTTTGTCGATATAAACTTATACGTGATCATCTGTTTGACATATACCGGTATTCCATTACAGTACAAATTATGGTGGCGTCCATTAAAACTTTCAAGGAGAAAGGTGATTGACGATTTAATTTTATTAATTTTTCATTATTCACAACTGAATTGTATTGAAACATGAAGTGTGTTTTATATCCAAATTTTCGGCATCTTTGAGCAACTAGTCTATTATATATGTCAACGATTGTTGAAACAAATATTATTATTCATGTACAAAAATGGTTTTATATTCATAACTGACCACTATAGTTCTCTTATCACGATTTCAGGTTCATTGTTGGAAAAGTATGAGTGTTTGAAACAAGAAAAAGAGACACTTGCCGTGAAAACCAGAATGAAAAAACGTAAGCTCGTATGATAATTTTTTTTTCTTGTGTTACCATGAAAGGATTTTCAGTTTTTGATAAAGTTTATTATAAACTGATAAAACAAGAACTTGTCCAATTGAACGTAGTTTGATTCAACATGCACTGGTAAATCATATAACTGCCCTTGTCTAATTAGCAATTGGATAAAAATGTATTGTTATAGTGTTCTAAACTAAACCACTGTTAAGAAAATTCAGTCAAGTAGAAAAGAAATGTCTTTCATGCAAGAACGGTTCAAGTATGAATAAAGGCAACAGTAGTATACCGCTGTTCGAAACTCATAAATCGAAAGAGATAAAACAAATCCGGTTTACAAACTAAAACTGAGGGAAACGCATCAAATATAAGAGGAGAACAACGACACAACAAAAACACAACATTAAAATGTAACACACACAGAAGCGAACTATAATATAACAATGGACATTTTCCTGACTTGGTACAGGACATTTTAAGAAAAAATGGTGGGTTGAACCTGGTTTTGTGGCATGCTAAACCTCCCGCTTTTATGGCAATGTTAAATATAACATCAAAACGACAACACCACATGACAGGACTACAACACAAACAAATGGGAGAACATATAGGACAAAGAAACACACGAATAATAGCTAACAAAAGGTACTAGGTTTAAAATTTAATATGACTGAGAAAATAGATAAGGATCATAGTGCGCCTTGCATCACTGGTAACAAAGTTATCTGGAGAGGATCAAAATTAAATTAAGAAACACGTTCTCCACACAACAAAATGGGGACGAGAGCAGTCTCTGTTCCACAACGGCACCGTCATATTCACTCATGATTATACATGTATATATAATTACCGAAACAGTGGCACCGTTTTATCTGCTACGAAAAAGTTATCAAAAGTTTAGCAAAGCAACTTCACAGCTGTTTCGAGCTGATTTTATAATGGCTACGGTCAAATTAGAGTTACAATTTTACATCAATCAAGTTTTAATAGTACTTGAATACGTGACTTAATTAGTCACAGACTATTCTGTATAGATATCCAATTATAAAAACACAAGATCTTGTGAATCACTTAAAGTGAGATATAAGCACTATAACGACAGGATCTGTTACAACATAGAATGAAAATAAGAGTTTCATGTCAGATAAACATCTATGTACTGTACAAAACTATTTTCTACATATTTATAAAATTTGCAAAACATGATATCAAAAGACTTAATACAATTAAAAGTTACAATCTTTCATTGTACCATAAAATCACTTATGCTGCACATAAGTGTATTTATGGTCCACTAAAGTCAAATAAAACTAACACATGTTATGATGATGCAGGCCACAGATGTGACAGTTTATGTTTCAAAATCAATTATATCAAAAGATACATGTATAAAATTTGCATACACTACAATTATAAGTACCAATTGTGAATTTAAATATACAATACTTTCATTACAGTCTGAACCAATAAGCATATTATGTAATAAGTGAAAAGACAAATGTCATCAATTATTAAAATTGAAATTTTTCAACTTTTGGGAGCAGATACCGCCATGACGTATGAAGCTCTTATGGAGCTGAAAACGCTGCCCTAAAGTAAACCTGCATCAACCATCATCCTACTAATGCAAATGATAAAACGTACGATTATATGTACCGTTAATAAACAATTAAAAGTTATGCAACAAATGTATATACTAAAAGATACACAATTTACAGACATTGTGTTCAACAACTGTATCCAATTGATTTAACTGAAATAGATGAAATGATGACAAAATTTACAGACATTGAGTCGCACAAATGTCGTTTATCCTAAAAGACACAATTTACAGACATTGTGTCCCCATATGTATCTCTTGATGCAAACAAATCATATACTAAAAAGACACAATTTACAGACATTGTGTCCTACCAATGTATCTACTTGATACAAACCAATCATATACTAAAAAGACACAATTTACAGACATTGTGTCCTACCAATGTATCTACTTGATACAAACCAATCATATACTAAAAAGACACAATTTACAGACATTGTGTCCTACCAATGTATCTACTTGATACAAACCAATCATATACTAAAAAGACACAATTTACAGACATTGTGTCCTACCAATGTATCTACTTGATACAAACCAATCATATACTAAAAAGACACAATTTACAGACATTGTGTCCTACCAATGTATCTACTTGATACAAACCAATCATATACTAAAAAGACACAATTTACAGACATTGTGATCTTCCAATGTATCTTCTTGATACAAACCAAAATATACTTAAAAGACACAATTTACAGACACTGTGTCCTATCAATGTATCTACTTGATACAAACCAAAATATACTAAAAGACACAATTTACAGACATTGTGTCCTAACAATGTATCTACTTGATACAAACCAAACATATACTAAAAGGACACAATTTACAGACATTGTGTCCTACCAATGTATCTTGATCCAAACCAGTCATATACTAAAAAGACACAATTTACATACATTGTGTCAAACAAATGTTCTTACTTGATGCAAAACAGACCAAATATGTTTACTAACGAGTGAATTCTTACAACAACAACAACATACATTAAATAATTGTATTTATACCTATTTTCCCCGTCAAATAACTGTATTTCCTTATATATTGTTATTAGTTTACTGCTTAATATTACTAAATGCAAATGGGAGATTTTATGATTCCAGTCCTAGCAAGCTGGTTTCTGCCAATTTCTTCTCAGTAAAATTTGGTCAATTCAATGGTAAACGGATGAATTTTTGGTTTTAGATTGTCCTTGTATCAGCTTAAATGAGCGTCATAATTCACCTTTTTCAATTGTCTACCGTTTCCATATAAACATGAACTGTTTTTCTGTATGGAATATGTAATGAGCTGTGACCCATAAACCCTGTACAAAATATAAAATAGTAAACGGCAGTAATTCATTCACAAAATACATCAAATCATGATCAGTTGTAAGACAGATAAACATGACTAAAGGTTAGAAATTTGACCTGATTGTCTAATATACAATTTGAATGCATCGGATTTCCATCTACCTAAAGTTCTTATAGTTTCTGTGGACAATCCTTTTGCACTTCCGTCGGTAGCAAAGCCTATCCTGAAACTATGAGGTTTGTAATATGCTCTGCTGAGCCCACAAAAGTTCAAAGCACCATTCAAGCATGTTGGAATAATTGTCTAGAAACAGCTTCTCCACTGGAGTTAAGAAATAGAGAACCTGTTGTGTTTGTTCTCAAAGTTAAGTAACTTGTAAGTGCCGTTACTGCACAAATATTGTCATTTTATTCTCAGCTATTTCTAAATGGAATTGTTTTCCATTTGAATGTTTGAGGTCCGTGAAATTGATAACTATTTTTGTGTAACACAACGACTTGACTTAAACTAATTACATGATTGTAATTTTGTTGTTGACTGTCATCTCACCAATTCTTAAAAGAGCATGGTATGCTAGGGTGAACATTGCTTTGAATAGAATTTGATCATACCTATTAGATATTGTCTGTTTTAATGCATCTATTAATTGATTCAAAACCGTAGTAGTGATTGAAAGTCTCATATCTTGATTTCTTCCCTTATGCACTGAATTCAGTACCTTATCAATAATAAATGAATCAGTTGGATCAGGCCAATTATTAATTTTGTGTAAAACCAATTGCTGATATGTATGTTGAGATAGAACTTGATGCAAGATCTTTGTTTTCAAATGTGCTATAAATAGTATGAGATCTGAACTAGTAAGTGGTAACTGAAATCTAATGCCATATTCTTTAGCAAAACTCTTATAGTGGATAAGTGCTCTTCTATAAGTTTTTATGTGAGGAGTCAGATAAGATGTTGTTAAAATTTGATTTAAGGGTTTCTGTAGCTTGGCAAATTTGGTAGATTAGGAACTGGTTTGGGAACAGTGTCTGCCCATGGTGCTGTACCTGTTGACGAGAAAGTGCATCTGCCAATACATTTTTTGAACCATATATGTGTTTTGCCTTTAAGTTCACATTGTTTCTCAAGCAGTGTAGAACTAGTCTCCTTATCAGGAACATAATTAACGCATCTTTAGATGTTTGTTTATTAATTACAGACACTAAAGCTATAGTGTCTGTATGAAAATTTATGCACTGGTTTTCTAATTGGTGGCCCCATATTTCAACTGCCATTACTATGGGATATAGCTCTAAAAAGGCAATATTTTGTTTTTGCCATTTTGTGTCCCATTTGCCTTAGAATCATTGTGAACCAAACAAAACACCATAACCATATGTATAAGAGGCATCTGTAAACAAATGTAGCTGATCAGACGTTAACCAACGGTCTGATAAAATCAATGACTTCCCATTAAAATTCTTCAAAAAATTTTGCCATGTATTTAGATCTTGCCTAACTGATTTTGTCATACGTATTCTATGAAAGGATTTTTTGACCCCAATTGTTAAGTCTATTAGTCTTCTCAGGAATGCCCTTCCTGGTATGACAACTGCACAAGCAAAATTGAGTGTACCAATGATAGATTGAAGTTCCCTCAATGTATTTTTTTTCTTTTTGTAACGCTACATTTATAAGATCGTGACATTTTGCAAGCTTATCAATGGGAAGTCTAACTTCCATCAACCTAGTGTCTATTTCGTAACCAACAAAACTCATGACCTGGGATGGCTGGAATGTTTTTTCCTTAGAAATTGGTATACCCATATCTTTACAAATTGCAAGAAAACGTTCTAATTTTTCTTACACCCATCTTCGGTTTTGTCGACTATCATAAAATCATCTAAAATATGCACGATGTTTGGAATAAGTACTATATTTTTGCGATCCATTCAAGTGTTGTGCTAAAATTCTCAAAATTTGACAACTGGAACTACAAATTTTTATCGTAATAGTATTTCCCATCCCACATGAAACCAAACAGGTTATATTGTGATTCTTTTATGTTTATAATTCTAAATGCACTGGATATGTCAGTTTTTGCACAAAAACTTTTTCTTCCTATGATCTTAATCAGTTCTATTGCATCTTAAATGGAAGCATAATGTACGCTGCATTTGTCTTGTGGTATGCTGTCATTGATTGATGACCCCTCAGGGAAAGATAAGTGGTGGATCATTCTATATGTCCCAGGCAGTTTCTTTTCTGCTAGTCCAAGAGGGGATAATTGCATTTCTGTAAAAGGTTTTGAATCAAAAGGGCCAACAAATCTATTTGCACTAATTTCATTTTGAATTTTTTGTCTAACAATATCAGGTTTAGTTTTTGCTGATAATAAGTTATCAACTGTATTATGATGAACAGAACCTCTGAATCCCACGTCGAACCCATATTTGAACACCTTAACTAAGTAATTGTACATTTTAATATTATATCCTTTTAACCAATATGCAAGCCTGTCAACCTTAACTGGTGTATTGCCATTAGAATTATAGTTAACATCATTTTCTGGTGGGGACAGTTTTCTGTCCTTGGGGAAGAGGTGTCGTCTCTGTTACTAGATAGGAGGGTCCCCGAAAGAGCTGGTTATTCCGCCTTGTATCTTTTTGAGTTATTACTGGTTTGTGTGAACTTATAAGGAAGCCGAACTGGTTTTTTGCATGTTGAGAATGAGTGGTTGAAACCACAATTGAAACATCTGTGTTGAAACTTGCATTTTTCACCAAACTTACAACCTAAACCCTTATGAAATGAAAAGCATACCCCAACTGGCCAGCGAGTATTGCCACTTTTGTTGTTGTCATTCCCAGATTTAACATTTACTTGCAATTTTGCTCTGAGATATAGCTCTAGGTGTGTACACCCCCATTGTGCTTCTCCTCTTTCTAATAGTTTCCTGAATTGAATATCATAATATTGCCAGTTCCCCCCTTCTCTCGACATTTCCAGGATACTTTCCATATGGTGGGGAATGACAGACCCTAATTCAGGGTTTTTTGTACATATTATCGCTGTAAATTTATTCCAGGCTGATAGCCAATGGTTAAGGGTTAATGTTCTCTTGTTTCGCTCTTCTGTAATTGACAATTCTGGGTTGTCAGCCCCTTGAACAAGTTGTAATCTATATTTGGTCTCGTCATTATCAAAGAGGGAATGGAAGTCAATGTATCTTCCCGCCTATATTTGTTGTTTTATCTTATCGGGGATGTTGCCCCTGTTTTGAGAGAGCAACTGACAAATGCTGATTGCCCTCCAACAATTTGTTTCTCAACTGTTGGTTGTACAGCCAGAACCTCTGGGCTGACAACCACATTGTTATTGTCATGGTTTTGATCTCCATTACATGTACCTTGAATGTTTCTGTTCAGAGAGTCAACATGATGTTGGACCTCAGCCTCCTGAACATCTAAATTGCCATTATTAAAATATTTTATGAAATTGAGTGTCACCAAATTTCTGTACATGTTTTTCCTTCGGCAGCTATTTGAAAAGAGGCTGCATATTAAAACATGTGCTTGAAGTAGCGCCCATATCAATTACCAAATTCCAAAGAGTTTCAAGTCAGATAAGCACCTATGTACTGTACAAAACTATTTTCTACATATTTCTAAAATTTACAAAACATGATATCAAAAGACTTAATACAATTAAAAGTTACAATCTTTCATTGTACCATAAAGTCACTTATGCTGCACATAAGTGTATTTGTCTTTATCAGAGCTAAGCTTCCATAGCGTTTTAAAGCAACCACAATCAGATCAAGCTGTCGGCGGTATCGTGTCACTTCTTCAAACTGAATTCCCGATGCTGAACTAGAAATCCTGCAAGAATCTAAAAGAAGCAAGAATGTTCCTTTATTAGTTGTGTTATATAATCTCTAAACTGACTGATGATGCTAACGTAGCTCTGAATGGAGTTGAAGGTTTGAATATTTCGATTCTAGTTTGTTTATTTTCTCGAAATTATGTTAACATTTCACAAAACACCATTATTTTACTAAATGTTAACAGAATATTAAAAAGAAACATGAATTAGATGTGCAAGATCATAACTAGGCAAAATTTTAACGATGAAGAAAAAGATGAATGTATGTTCCTCATTCAGTGGCATGAACATTTGGGACGAATACAAAACATAGAAAAAACTACAGAAAAGATAACATTATTTTTCTTCAACATAATTTGATCTCTTTATCATTTTGCCATATGTGCTAATTGTGGATCAGGGTCTGCTTATCCTTCCGGAGCACCTGCTATCACCCCAGTTTTTTTATTTTGTTGGGTTCGTATTGCTAAGTCTTTGGTTTTCTATTTTGTGTTTTGTGTATTGGTGTTTGTCTGTTGGTCTTTTTTTTAGCCATTGCAATGTCAGTTTATTTTCGACCTATGAGTTTGAATGTCCCTTTGGTATCTTTCGCCACTCTTATATTCAACGAATAGTAAGAAACATTCCCCGTGATTCGTAAGGCATTTGGTTCATTTAATTTCTATATGAATGAAATATACCTATTAACAAATGAACAATCCATGTATTTAATCGACTTTTCTATTCAGAAATTAATATCAATCATGTATACCTATAATACAGCTATTTGATTGTAAGTATTTAGTTATTTCTTTTATTAAAACGTTTTGAATAAATTTAGCTAACAAATTTCTAATTTTATTTCAGCTGCTTCTGACGTTGCTTTAGAAATTTTCAATCATGTATACCTAAATAATACCTTTTCCAAGTGTAAATCAGATTTAGGTAGAACTGATATTGTTAAACACAAGATTGATACTGCGGATACACCACCTTTTAAGATGCAACCCAGGCGTCTACCTATGGCAAAACGAGAAGTTGCATCCAAAGAAATAAAACGCTTACTTGATGACGGAATCATTGAACCATCTAATGGACCATATGCCTCACCTATTGTGTTGGTCACCAAGCCTGACCAGTCCACGAGACTATGCATTGATTACAGAAAAATTAATCAAGTAACAAAACGGGATTGCTACCCACTACCGTTAATAAATGAATCCCTTGACGCCCTGGGGAGCTCCTCTTGGTTCAGTAGTATGGACCTAAGCTCTGGATATTATCAGGTCGAGATGGACCCCATTGACAAGGAAAAAACTGCCTTTACCAGCCACGAAGGATTATACCAGTTTAAAGTTATGAGTTTTGGCTTATGTAATGCTGTTGCAACTTTCGAAAGGCTAATGGAAACTGTTTTAAGAGGTTTACATTGGAAAACCTGTATCTTGTATATTGATGATATAATCGTATTTGCTAAAGATTTTGATTCTCATATCCAAAGACTGGATACCATCTTGGAAAGAATATCCAATGCTGGTCTCAAAATATCACCAAACAAATGTAACCTTTTTCAGAAAAAGGTTAAGTTCTTAGGACATATAGTTTCTGAGGAGGGAGTTTCTACCGACCCACGAAAAATTGAATGTGTTAAAAATTGGCCACCATTACAAAATGTCCATGATGTCAGAAGTTTTCTAGGAACATGTTCCTACTATCGTAGATTTATTCCTTCTTTTTCCGACATTGCCAGACCTTTGAATAAATTAACTGAAAAAAACGCCAAATTCCTTTGGACAGAGGACTGTGAAACCTCTTTTCAAACGTTAAAAGAAAAGTTAACACAAACTCCTATATTAGTTTACCCCTGTATGAACAGACCTTTTATCTTGGACACCGATGCCAGTGGATATGGTATAGGAGCCGTTCTTTCCCAAGTATATGATGGCATTGAAAAACCTGTTGCATATTATAGTCGTTCTCTCAATAAACAAGAACGTAACTATTGTGTTACTAGACGAGAACTGCTTGCAGTTGTAGAAAGTGTCAAACACTTCCATCATTATTTGTATGGTACTTATTTCAAAGTTCGTACAGACCATGGAGCCCTTAATTGGCTCTGTAAATTTAAAAATCCAGAGGGTCAAATGGCTAGGTGGATAGAAGTGCTTGAAACTTATAACTACAAAATTGAACATCGCCCAGGGAAACAGCATGGAAACGCTGACGGACTTTCACGCCAATGTTTTCCATGCAATCATTGTTTTCGCCAAGAAACCAAAGATAAGGAATATCGAGAACAATACATCAGAGCTATCCAGTCTAATGAAGTACCAGGTACCAGTTACCAGGAACCAGTAGACTACTGGTTGTCTCCCAGATCTGAAAAAGAAATCAGAGAAGCACAATTAGCAGACAAAGATTTAAAAATTATAATAAAATGGTTGGAAACCAATTCTGGCCAACCTGAGTTGTCCGAAGTTTTAGTTCATAACACAAGTGTTAAAAATTTAAGGACAAAATGGAAACAGTTAATAATAAACAACGGTGTTCTTTACATAAATTACCTTGATGTAGATTCAAATAAGATAATAAAACGGTTACTTATACCTAAAATATGGAGAGATGAAGTGCTCCAAATGTTGCACAATGATCCAGGATCTGGTCACCTCGGAGTCAGTAGGACTCTGGCTCGCACCAAAAGCAGAGTATATTGGCCTGATATTTCTAGAGATGTTAATCTGTGGTGTCAAAAGTGTTTGGTTTGCCAATCCCGCAAACGACCTGCTAGAAAAGCTAGAGGTGGCCTTGGTCAATATGCTGTTGGTGCACCTATGGAACGCATAGGTATGGACCTACTTGGTCCCTTACCCCAGTCTCGGCAAGGAAATAAATTTATACTTATAGTGTCGGATTATTTTACGCGCTGGATAGAAGCGTACCCAATACCTGATATCCAGGCCCATACCATATGTAGAGTATTCATTGCCGAATTTATTTCTCGGTACGGAATTCCAAGACAAATTCACACTGACCGTGGTGCTCAGTTCACCTCACAACTGTTTAAAGAAATCTGTGATGCTTTTCGCATTGACAAGACTTTCACTACTGCTTTACACCCCCAAAGTGATGGTCTTGTTGAGCGATTTAATCGTACTGTAGAAGATATGCTAAGTAAAGTTGTTTCTCGTGACCAGAAAAACTGGGACGAAGTATTGCCAATGGTGATGCTAGCATACCGCACGTCTGAACATGACAGTACTGGTCAAACTCCGAGCATGATGATGTTCGGTCGTGAAGCAGAATTACCAATTGATCTACTTTTAGGTCTACCACCCCATGTGACACCAAGCACACATTCTGATTATGTAACCAACCTGATAAACAGACTCGATCGAATCCATACGGTAGCCTCCAAGCAAATGGAGGGTGCCCGTGACCGACAGAAAAGGAATTATAACATTAAAATAAATAAAACACAATATCCGGTGGGTGCACTGGTTTGGTTACACGATACCACACGGAAAAAGGGACTGTGTCCGAAATTACAAAACCCATGGGTTGGGCCCTACCAAATAGTAGAAATCATTTCGGACCTCGTTTATGTAATAAAGCAATCACCACAATCCAAACCAAAAGTTATTCACCATGACAGACTCAAACCATATATTTGTTAATAGGCGTTGTTAATAAAGGTTGAATGATATTATATTTTATCCAAAAATTTATTATTGCTTTTCGCTTTTCAGTGAGAAAAAGAAAACCTTTGACTGCACCAAGTGTGACCAAAGCTACGACCTTATCAGTCAGCTGAAAAGACACCATTCTGATCGCCATGGGCCCAGATTGAAATGTAATAATGATGGGTGTATTTTCACATGTCCGGAAAGTAGAAGGTACATGCTGAGAAATCACATGTCAGAACAGCATGCCCAATACATCACAGCACCCATGGTAAATTCAGAAAAATATCCGTTGTCACCATTGAGATCACCAACTCCGATTTCCCTATATGAACCAACTGATATAAATGGTAAGGAGTTTGATTTCCTTTATAATGCTTGCCAGGAAAGTGGTGTTAACCTAGATTTCGAACCTCCCCGTAAGGTTTTGATACATGAACAGCCGAGTGAAAAGGGAGATGCTAATAATAACACCATCCTTACACCTGTCAGTCTCAAACCAAGAGATTTGACCTCCGAATATTTGATGTGTCCGATATCACCCGAAATACCAACCTATTTTACCTGTTCATCATCAACCCAACCTAAGAATTCCGAGTCCAATCCACCAACCACCATATCGGTTCTACCAGTTACCACACCTATTTCTCCAACACCTACCTTTTCAGCCAGTTTTCAGTTACCAGATGGAAGTAAGTATACGTGTACTACTTCCCTGGTACCTGATCCCAGCAACCCGAAAGAAACGGAAAAAGGACGCCGAAACACAGTGTGAGATTATGGATTTGGCAAATTACCAGAAGTATCTAAAATTTGTAGAAATTATGAACTTGTTTAAAAATTAATTTTGTGCCTTTGTCATTAATGGGGGTTGGATTCAGATTATAGTGTTATTGTATATATATTTAATGGATGTAGGGGGGTGGACTTTAACTTTATATTAATATTGTGTTTATTTAATGATTGTTTAACCTGTTAACATAAGTAACTTGTTTTTAGAAACATTCGTCTTGCGAAGAAGATATGTTGGTGCTCTATAAACAGTCGTTAAAATACACGGAAAACATTGTGTTAAAGAACATTCGTCTTGCGAAGAAGATATGTTGGTGCTCTATAAACATTCGTTAAAATACACGGAAAACATTGTGTTAATTTAAAAGAACATTCGTCTTATGAAGAAGATATGTTGGTGCTCTATAAACAGTCGTTAAAATACACGGAAAACATTGTGTTAAAGAACATTCGTCTTGCGAAGAAGATACCGGTATGTTGGTGCTCTATAAACAGTCGTTAAAATACACGGAAAACATTGTGTTAAAGAACATTCGTCTTTCGAAGAAGATATGTTGGTGCTCTATAAACTTTTAGCAAGAATAAAAGATCCGAAAAGACTGGGATATCAGGTTTCGCTTGAAGCCCCGTAATTTATGAACAATGAACATTTCAAAGACTGTAATATATATAGATATTGTTATATATTGTTGTATATGTATGTTACAAAAATATTTCATATTATTGATGTTGAACCTTTATTTTTTCTAAATTTCAATGAATACTTATGTAAACTATGTTTGAGGACAAACATTATTTTTCAAAGGTGGGGAAAGTGTAACAAAATTGGCGTCCATCAATTAAAGTTGTATAGGATTTTACGGATTTTCACGTATGTCTCATCAAGTGGATATAGGTAGCGCCTTTCATGAATTTATAAGTCAACTGCGATTGTTGGTTCATTGAAAGGAAACTTGTCCCCCCCCCTAATTTGTGTGTTGACATTGCTTTAATGGTACTGATACATTACTTTTGTTATTATGTAGTTATTGTGTAAAGTATGGATAATTATGCTTTTAGTTATTGCTGAATTTATCTTTATTTTTCCTGCCCATGTGTGAAAATCCCAGCTTAAACATGGTTAACTTTTAAACTTTTATCATTCTTGCCTTTGTTTTTATATTCGGAACACCCCTCTATTGTTCGTTTCAATTGAAGTACACAAACGTTTTACCAAACACCCCGAACATAATTTTGGTAATCGCCAGTTCCGGTTTTGGTAATTTAGGTATTTTCCTAAATGGTAAATGGTAAACCAAAATGGTAAATGGTAAACCAATTCGGTCATTGGTTTACCTAAGTATAAATACGGCGGAACATTTACTAAGTCTTCAGCTCATATTTTACCCTGGGCATGTAACGTTCGCTAAATCCAAGCGTTATAATAAAATTAAGTACCAGTTACCAGACCAAGTCAGTAGAACCAGTTACCAAGCAGACGACAGATAACCATGTCTGAGGAGAATAGGTCCGTACATATTTTGGTTTGTTAATTCCTTTACGAGTTACACACGGAAATAATTTATTAAGTTAAACTTTATCTTTTGGCATTGAATTTAATTTACCATTTGCCGATTACCAAACTACGTTTAATAAACTTTCTGGGTATATTTTTTCCGCTATCCATTTTCTTTTATTCACGTTAGGAAGTTAATAATATATTTATCTATAAGGTTATGATATTGTTAAGTTATTTAATATTTATCTGTATTGTTGATTTTAATGCTTCTTAAAGTTAATATAAGTTGATTTCTATTTAACGAGTCTGTTATTCCTACAAACACAAATACCGAGAGTTACATGCAAAACACACACAGACACTTTCACAGGCCAAAACGTATTTCCCGATATACCCTTTTATCCAAGTCTTCACCTTATCAGAGTAACCAACCTTACCAGTGTGTATTCAAAATACCAGAGTACCACGATACCAGAGTACCACGCTACCAAAGAAGGGTCACTAGTTATAACTTTTATTTCATATATATTTATACATTCTTGAAAACATTCTTATAGCAACACACTAAGGGATACACTTTAATAGTTTAACACCAAGGCCCGACCGGTCGGTTTTCGTTACAGTACTATGAATTCCACGACTGGCACTTCTAGTGAAACAGAATCTGTTAACCCTTTCGAGCACCTGAGATTACCCCAATTATTGTGGGGTTTGTGTTGCCCAGTCATTGTTTTCTATATAATGTTTGTGAACTTGTTTGTATTTTCGTCGTCTTTCGTTTTAGTAAATGCATTGTGAGTTTTCTCTAGTTAGGAGTTTTGAATGTCCCTATGTATCTTCCGCTTCTTTTTCAAATTGGTTTGAGCTGTAATTATATGTATGAAGGTATGGTTTAACCCTATTACACTCATAAGTCTATCCGTCATGCTATAAATAAAATGCATTATATTTATTATTTATTATTATAGATATCAGGATTTTAAGGAAATGTTTCTGTTTAAAGATATAGGTCTTAGTCAGCATATGCGGCTTATGCCATGATTTTAGCTTCGACCAGTCAATAGTCTGCAAGAGACACATGTCAGAGCAACACAGTGGTTTGTTTATGGCGGTAATGAGTGTAAGGTAGTTGTGAATAGGCAACAGTTTCACAAGACTTGTGAGTAGAGACAGAACATGGTATAAGTTCCAAAAGAGATGTCCCTCTGGTATCTTTAGCTCTCTCTTTCAAAAGAAGAAGTGTAGCAACATAATAATAGAAACGGTATCATCTCTAGACAAGTGCGACAGGAGAAATTTTCACCTGAAGGAGTATGAAATATCTTCCAAAAGCCTAGGGTATTGTTAATTCATTACATCCTCCAAACAGAATGTAGTTTAGTGAGAAAAGGTACATGGGAAAAAGAGGGAAATTGAAGAAGAGAAGGAAGATACATGCAGAAAAGAAAGGAGATATAACCCAAAAACCAACAAGGATGATTAGGACACCGAAAAAAACAGAGGAAAATATAACAGATGACTTGGGAAAGGCGGAAAAACAATTCGAAAGTAAAAGGGGTAGACGAAGGAAGATTAAAGAAGAAAGAGCATTTCTGAAAAAAAGGTCGACAGTGGCGAATGCCATTTGTGGTCCGACATAACAACTAGTATTGTTAACATTATTGACACCGACGAAGGCTATTTGTTCAGCCGAAATATTTGTCAACACGATTTTATAACATCATCTTCGTATATTACCATCTTATATAAAAACTGTTGCGCAAATCTTTAGACTTTTATATTTTTCCTTATCCTCGCAGTATCGCCTATTCTAGAAGATCCGGTACATATTAATTTTGCTGGTTGTTCCTTTTATAGACTTCTATATAAATGTATATATAATAAAACTATAACACAAGTTTCCATACGTTTCGGCCATTACGGCCTTCTTCATTGGAATTAAATTACAACATTAAAACAACAATTACATCGCTTGGATACATTATGTTACAATAACTTCTATGATGTTCATTTGCCGCGCTTTTTCCTTTTTCATATTTTTTTTACTTCCATTCGTACATAGTGTTCAGTGCGTCCGGCTCTGAAGATTTGAATTTTTAATCCAAAATGCTTCTTTGGTTATTCGGTAAAGAAGCATTTTGATTAAAAATTAAAACATTAGACGCGTATGTACTATTCTAAGTGACGATGATGAAGGAAATACGTGTGAATGAACAGAAGGAACAAAATTATCCAAACCCACTAATTTACAATGGAATAGAAAAGTCAAAATCAATACCCATGACGGAACTTAGGTCAACAGCACATAGAGAGAGAGAGAAACACGGAAAGACATTCCTTTCGTAAGCACTCATAACCCGTCCGATCCTGACATATTCAACGTCATAAAAGCCAACTAGCCAGTTTAAAAATAAAATAAAACACTATTCATACGCAAACATTCCTAAAACGTAAACGGCAGCCTCGAAATCTAAATAAGATTTAACCAAGGGCTAAATTTCATGACACAACTGAAATGAAATTTAATGTTTCATAATGCAATGACCTTTGGTGAAATATGAAACCCGAACCTCAAATAACATTACTAAGCGGAAAACAACTTTTCCAAATACAGATATTTATTGAAAACGGAAACTCAATTTACTTTATTGCATGATGCACTTGAATGGAAAGGTTTATCGGACAAACTAGTAATTTTATTTGTGAAAGAATTCGTATCCATAGACAGCATATTTGAGATCCGATGGTAAGAACGCAAGATGTAAGCGAACATTTGAAACGTGCAGTATAGGAAAATTTAAAATATTTCCATTTTATAAAATGAACTATGCTGTGTCGTCAAGGACATTGTTAAATCGTTGCCTGAAGATAGACAAAAGGCACGAAAGCGCTTATGACATAAATTATAAATTTTGATATATATATTTTCTGTGCACCGTTTTAATTGACTTTTATTTCATATAATATATATATATATATATACGCCTAAAATATGTGCCAAAACAACACCAATATTACAAAAAAGGAATCAGTAAAATCAATATTAAAAAATGTGAAATATCAAATACAAGTATCAATAAATATTTAGTATAACAGATATCCTTCATCAGTATGAGGTAAAATGAAGCACATAAATTTATTGTGATTTTGAACGTAATACAAATTAAAAACCGAACTACAAAATTTCAAAGTTGACGCAGGTTAAGTATTTACAACAGAGACTGTGTACTTATGCATCCAATATGAATAGCAAAGTTCGATTTTAACTACACCTTTTCATTGATCCCATTTGTTGCCAATGTTTTTAATTTTCTCATCCAAAATCTGTCCTGAGTGATTCTCTTCTACCTACACCAAGCTGTGATGTGGTCAATGATAGTAATAGTCAGTCCATTGAGATTTGCCTTAGTGTAGGGGGATCTCAAATGTCGACTGAGAGTTAGGTCTAGCTTACATTCACAGTAATTACGACGGCCGTTCATACGTCTGTGAAATGGCTTTTCTGACTCACCAACATGCTGTTTACCACATTCACACTGTAGAGGATGCATAGTACTTGTAGTCTTGCAAGTAACATTTTGTACCAGAGGAACGATTGTTAAAAGTCTGGGTATTCATCATTTGCTTGCAAGTCAGACATCGTTTTTCCTTCAACACTTGAAAGAACCCACTGACGAAGAGCCTGGTTTGGAGGATAAATTGGATCTAACCAGTAAGTCTTAAGGCTTGTGGGAATACGGTAAGCCATACCGGTGACTCGGTGAAGATCTTGGATAGCTTAGGATGTTTTTCGATATCATTCAAATTTTCGCGGATAAGGTGTGATAACTTGTCAAATTCAGCATGGCAAGGAAATTTGCGGTTAATTGTTGTCCTTCCCTTATCTAATAAACATAAACTGTTGCACAGAGATATGTCTCGCCTATCAGCATAAAATAAAAATTAAGAAAAAACAATGTGATGGACAGTAACATTGCTTATGAATTCAACGTTGCCGGACCATGAACTACTGGACAACAAACTGAGATGTACAGACAGTAATGTAACTTTGTCGATTGTAAGTAGTTCCTATCAAACTAACTTAAGCAGAAAACTTAACATAGAAAATTGATAATTAATTGAAAATCACTGGACATGACCTGGTGGACAGTGCCTAAAAAGTCGTAAAACTAATATGTACTGATAGTAATGCAACTTAATACAAAATATCATTGATCTATCACAAGCAGTTCTCATCAAACTAACTTAAGCAGAAAACTTGACTTTGAAAATTGCTAATTAAAAGTAAAACAACAAAATACAGAACTCAAGGAAAATTCAAAACGGAAGTCCCTTAACAATTGGCAAAATCAAAAGCTCAAACACATCAAACGAATGGAAAACAACTGTCATATTCCCGACTTGGTACAGGCATTTCCTTATGTAGAAAATGGTGGATTAAACCTGGTTTTAAAGCTAGCTAAACCTCTCACTTGTATGACAGTCGCACAAAATTTCATTTTATTGACAACAATGCAATAATTCAAAGTCATTGGACAATGACAACTTCATACAAAATATCATTGATAAATCACAAGTAGTTTTATCAAACTTACTTATGCATAAAACTATACAATTGTTGATGCCGACGACAACGTCGCCGGAAAAGCAATACCGATGTCTCGCCTTCCGCGACTTTCGTCGCAGGCGAGACAAAAATGGGCATGCACATTTGCAGATCTAACATTATCGAAAAATATACCACAAGACTAACAATCCTCAACTTCCAACGCCTCTCCGTAGACAAAAGAGGACTACTGGATTCGACAATTGGGAACTGCGACACCAGATGGTTGCAATGACGAAATTGATGGTATGAGTATTCTATTTAGTCCTCCTTGTAGCTCGGTGAATATGATAGATATTTTCAACTCTGCTCCTCGACGGATACAGCCATTTTCATCGTCATTATACATCACCTACTTTGCATGATGTCTCTATTAATGACTTGCTGCCGTTTATACAAAAGCCGTTAGGTATTCATCACATTTGCACGAAACTTTATTCATTACTCCTTTCAAAACTTTATTCTCTGTTCAATTTATGTTTGGAAACCACTGTTACAAACCCTCATTCAAACCAATACAAACTTACAGCTATCATTTCGGATATTGAAGTCACAGACTTTTCAAACCAGTCCGCATTGGAAAGGATGAAAAGAGAAAAGATCTTTTCTTAAACTTTCCTTTGCCAACAAAGGTCTCGATGGCGTCAAGTTAGGCAATATCCTTCATCATAAATTAGTTCAGTCGAAAATACCTCCTTATTTTAAAGATCAGTCTGTACAAATAATTCTTATACCTACACCAAACCAATTGCAACTAAAATTTTCAATTACAAACACGTTTTGCAGGATCTCAACATTGACGACTTCAAGTCTAGACCTCCTGATTGCACCTGTGCTAGTTCCCAATTCACATATAATCCGGCTGGCCACGTTATTACCGGAGACCTCAACATTGTCAATAACACTTCCCTGCGAAATTTGTTATCCAAAGGTCCGAAATATCGTGAGCCTAAATCCATCAATTGGAAATACAACTTCAAAATACTGATGGATTCAGTCGAGGATTATGCCAGGCAATGGGCTAAACGCGAGAAAGAAGACGTAGATACTCTTTCCGAATGGATTAAGGCTGTGAGGTTGTTGATACAATCCGAATTAAGAAACTAAATGGGTCTATCAATACCCACGCTACGTCAATTTTTAAAGACCCAAATGTTGCAAAACACTTGTCCTACCTCCATGACAAATATGTTGTTGTCCCCGCAGATAAAGCCCCAAACAACATCGTTTTTGTGTGTAAATATCATTACATAAACTGCTTGATAAATGAATTAGGTATTGACAATTCATTTGGAAACTCAACATATACCCTCACGACACTTACCAAAGAGGAAATCCTGGATAATCATAGGTCTGTTCTATCTTCCTTTAGAATTTCAACTATAGATGAAGAACTGGATCTTCCATCACTGTATTGGATACCTAAACTACATAAGTGTCCTTACAAACAACGGTATATTGCTGGGTCTTCCAAGTGCTCCACAAAACCTCTTTCTAAATTATCAACATCTGTTTTATCAGCAATCAAATCCGGGCTCCAAAGTTATTGTGAAACTGCCTATTCTAGAGGTGGCGTGAATCAGATGTGGATACTAAAAATTCCAAAGATCTTTTAGAGTACATACAGTCTAAGACTCTCTCATCTTGCAATAGTATTAAAACATTTGACTTTTCTACACTTTACACAAGTATACCCCATTCCAAACTAAAAGACAAATTGAAAGAGTTGGTATTACTTTGTTTCATTAAAAGAATGGCGAGCGTAGATACAAGTTTCTTGTCTTGGGAGGGATAAATCCTACGTTGTAAAGAATCACTCTGATTCAAACAAAAATTCTCTGAAACTGACATTATCAAGATGCTTGATTTCTTGATTGACAACATATTTGTTACGTTTGGAGGACGTGTTTTTCAACACACTGTCGGAATTCCAATGGAAACCAATTGTGCCCTCTTCTTGCCGACTTGTTTCTTTATTATTATGAGGCTGACTTCATACAGGAGTTGAGAAGAAAGATAAGAAGTTAGCAATATCCTTTAACTTTACGTTCCACTATATAGATGATGTTCTCTCACTAAATAATACAAAATTTGGTGACTATGTTGAACGAATCTATCCCATCGAACTAGAAATAAAGGATACTACAGATACAGTTAAGTCTGTCTCATATCTTGACTTACATGTAGAAATTGACAATGAGGGTCGGTTGAAAACAAAACTTTACGACAAAAGAGATGATTTCAGCTTCCCAATTGTGAACTTTCCATTTCTATGTAGCAACATTCCAGCAGCGCCTGCATACGGAGTATATATCTCCCAATTGATACGATATTCCCGGGCTTGTATTTCCTATCATGATTTCCTTGATAGAGGATTGCTGCTCACAAGGAAGCTATTAAACCAAGAGTTCCAAATGGTGAAGTTGAAATCATCCCTTCGTGAATTTTACGGACGCCATCACGAGTTGGTTGACCGTTATGGAATAACCGTTTCACAGATGATATCGGATATGTTTCTTATGTCGTAACTACAATACCCTTCCCTTTTCACGAATGTGACCTAACGAATTAGACTATTTACCGGATTTGTAATAACATAAACAACACGACGGGTGCCACAAGTGGAGCAGGATCTGCTTACCCTTCCGGAGCACCTGAGATCACCCCAGTTTTTAGTGGGGTTCGTGTTGCTTAGTCTTTAGTTTTCTATGTTGTGTCATCTGTACTATTATTTGTCTGTTTGTCTTTTTATTTTTGGCCATGGCGTTGTCGGTTTGTTTTCGATCTATGAGTTTGACTGTCCCTCTGGTATCTTTCGTCCCTCTTTATCTAGCTCATTATGAGACGAAAAATAACACTAAAATAAATACCTTCTACAGCATATACGACTACATCTACAGCCCCGAATTTTCCACCAATAATTTCTTCAACTGTCTGTTCACTAATATTGTATGAATGAGGTATCATTACACTATTGTGATTGAAGGAATGTGTCTGTGTCCTCTGTATCATCATCTGTATCATCGTCTGTGAAATCGTCTGTGAAATCATCTGTGTCCTTATCTTCAAAGGTAAGCAGGTCGGGTCGTTTTCAAAAGAAGGCCCATAGTCTTTGTTCATTGTCAAAGCAAACTCTGGTGTTTTTATAGTGAATTGACATGAATTATTTTTAAATCCCCGTCAGCAGGAACAGAAAGGCATCTCCGTCGTAAACTGATTCTCCAGATCCTGACATCCAGCTAACACTAGCATATCCACCGTACACGCTTCCATTTCTGTTATAGACAAGGGTAACTGTTGGGCCTTTGTTATCACAGTTACCGTGGAATCTTGACGAATTAAATCCACTGGAGGCAGCAGAATACAACTGTGTGTAGTTCTTCTTCTTTCCTCCTTTTATCTATTTGCTTATTTTGTCTTTTTCTTGTTCAGACAACTGCTTTGACATCTTAAATAAATAAAACTGACAGAAAAAAAAATATACAATGCATGATGTTCTTAATATTGTTACGATTTAGTAATCGTATGATTAAATTAATGGAGCTCGTGTTGTCCGTAATTTATTGTAGTAATTTTATGAATCAGCTGTTTTGTTTACGTTTTTACATCGCTGTTTTTACGATGGAATTTCACCTCGTACAGAATATTTACGGTTGGTTGGCAGGTACGTTTATGATAAATGATGTGGGAATGTGTTTACCTTCTTAACTTACTTATGTTCTTAATGTAATAACTTGTATTTTAGCCGTAATCATCTAAATCCCAACAGTGCCATAGTCTATTTACTCGAGCAGCCATATTAGTTGTGTATTGGCGGTTTATTACGAGATTGCTTGTTTACATAACAAACGTTTTGATTGGCTGATCTACAGACCCAAAATTATAAATAGAAGGTTGACAAAACGAACTTCAGATCTAATCTCATCGTCTGCAAGAACAGACAAAATAATCTAGTCACTATATTTAGTCAGCCTTCTGAAAATGTCTGAGCCACAGTCAGCCTTAAGTCTGGTACGCAGGTTTTATATGTTTTAAGAAAAACTAAACCTTCTTACGTTAGGTTTACACATGGCTATTGTTTGTTTTGCATAAGTCAACCTTCAACCTATGGGAAATTCCCAGTCAACCTTCGTTCCGCTTAGTCAACCTTCTATTGTTATAATAATATGAGAGAGGTTTTCTGGAAATCTACTTTAATTTTAGCAGAAAGAAATAAAATAAATGAATATTTCATGAAATCTACCCTTATAAATATTTTATAATACAAAAAATGTATCGGTAACGGAAGGTTGAAAAGTTAAACCTTCTACCAAATCAACCTTCAGAAACACTCAACCTTCTTGTAATTTTAGTCAATCTTCCTGACCTATAAATTGGATTATTACAGAATGTTGTTTATAGATATAAATGTATAGATTGTCAATGAATTGTAAATATCGATTTTATAGTACATCTGCAAGTTATACCTGACTTAGTTTTCATATCAACCTTATACCAACTCAATGGATCCATGCAAATTATGTTTGGTCAAGACTCTTATTCTAATTAATCATATCCACTCGATTTAAGGGGCGAAATCGTTAGACTGGTGTCAGATGTGGGATTCTTATAAACTTTGAAATTGGTGGTTCAGATTTTAATTTTAAAATTATACTTTAGTATATTTGATTGATGTCAAACTGTTTCACTAAATTATTATATTTTAATTTTAAAATTATACTTTAGTATATTTGATTGATGTCAAACTGTTTCACTAAATTATTATAAAATCTAAATTGAATTAGAAATTAAAAATGTTATTGCATAATGGATGATTCTGGAGAAGTAATTATAGCTATTAATCATTCTTTCCAAGAGGAAAATGATGGGAAATAACCATTCCTTTAAATGAACAGAAGGCTGATAGTGTTGACTATGCAAGGCAGACCATAAGCCATGACAAAGAACAATATATATTTGTAAATGAATTAAGAAACCTTAAAAGTTTATTCCATGACCAATTAGGGGAGATAACTAATGATTTCTCTAATTGTCAAAAGAAGTTATATGTGCTGTAAATCAGATAAAAAGATTTTGAAGATGAAATTTCTTCTATTAAGGGACGTATAACGCAAATTGAAGATGATGTGCATGAAAACAAGAAAACATTACTACCGTTTATAAAACGATGGAACAAAATAAAGATTTAGTTAATCATAGTAATCACATGAGTGACATTGTAAACACTGAAAACATATCAAAAGTGATATCAGGTGTTGGGCAAGCAGTTCCTGGTGCAACTAATCAAACAAATCAAAATACAGAAAACAACAACAAAACACAGATAATATTTATTTATTCAATAAAGACAAAATGTGTAATATAAATCAAAACTATGCTGCACTGGATAGACCTCAGGTACCAAGATTGACCAATTCCATACCCATTCACCCAAGTCTAGTAATGTTACCATGAAGCCACAGTTGTATGAAGGAGACGAAGATTTAAATGAATATTTAGCTCAATTTTAAATTTTAGCAGAAATAAATTGTTGAATTATGCAACCAAATCATTATATTTGGCTGGTAGTTTAAAAGGGGAGCAAGAGCTCTGTTAAATGAACTAGATAAAGAGTCTAGGAAAGATTATGATAGTTTGGTTAAAGTTTTGGACAATAGATATTGTTCAACTGAAAAATCAGAACTATTTAGTGCAAAACTGCAGACCCGTCTGAGAGGTAAAGAAGAAAGTTTACCTGAGTTGGCCCAGACAATTAAGAAATTGACCAGACAAGCTTATCCAAGTGCCCCATCCACAATAACTAGTGTATTAGCACTAGAACATTTCATTGATGCTTTACCAGATGCCGATCTGAGACTAAGACTTAGGAATCTAACCCCAAATCTATACATTAAGCAGAAACACTAGCTGTAAGGCTATAGACATTAAAATTGGCAGAAAGACAAAAAGGGCGCATGGTTAGACAGGCAGATTCAGTAAATACTGAGAATAATACAATTAATACATTAATAATAACCTATTTTTAGAGGTTTAGCTGATTTAATAGAACCTAATGAGAAATTTATGGAGAAAAATGGTTTATTGGTGACAAGATCAATTGTACATCCAGAGATGTATAATATTCCTTTAAGAATTATAAATGTAAATAATGAGCCCTGCACTTTATATAAGGGTACCATTATTGCTTCATGCAATAAAGTTAATGAAGAAGATATTCAAACTTCTGAGTTTGTTAATAATGTTGCTGGTGGCCAAGTAAATAAAGGAGACAATTATCTGATTATTTACTGGAAGTATATGAATGTAGTCAAATAAATCTTGACTAAAGATCAAAGTGAAAAATGTAAAGACCTTTAAATTGAGTATAATAATCTATTCTCAAAGTCCTCTGAGGACATTGGTTTAACTGATTTAGTTGAACATATCATAAATACTGATAATCACCCTCCAGTACGTCAGGGACCCAGACGAATACCCCGAGCTAGAATAAAAGATGCTGACGCTGAGATTCAGAAAACGGTTAAGCAAGATATTATAGAACCCTCTACAAGTCCCTGGAACTCCAATATTGTTCTCGTGAAGAAGTCAGACGACAGTTGGAGATTCTGTATTGATTTTCGCTCCGTAAATTTATTGGTTTTACGACCATCTTACCCGTTACCTCGTATAGATGACACTATAGATTCCTTGTCAGGCTCCAAGTTCTTCTCAACCGTCGATTTAAAGTCAGGATATTATCAGATTCCAGTAGCCAAAGAAGATAGACCAAAACAGCCTTTTCCTTTCCAGGGGGTGGTCTCTGGCAGTTCAAAAGAATGCCCATGGGTCTATGTAATAGTGCCCCTGTTTTTGAAAGATAAATGGAATTAGTTTTATCAGGTTTGACCTGCAAAATTTGTCTAGTATACCTAGATGAAATTACTCTATATTCTCAAAATCATTTGAGGAGCATATGAAAACTTTAAGGAAGTTTTTCAAAGATTAAAAGCAGCTAATTTAAAGCTGAATGAAAAAAATTGTAACTCTTTAAAGACAGAAGCTACATTTTTAGGTCACATAGTTAGCGAAATTCGAGTAGCTACTGACCCAAATATAATTCAGTCAGTTAAGGACTGGCCAGTGACAAAGACTATAAAAGATGTAAGAAGTTTTCTAGGATTAACATCCTATTATAGAAAATTTATTTTAAAATATGCTGATAAAGCTAAACCTTTATATAAGGTTACTGAGAAAACCAGAAATTTGTCTGCACAGACGATTGTTAACAATCCTTTGAGGAGTTAAAGAATACCTTAATTAGTGCACCTATTTTAGCCTACCCACAAGGGAGGATTTATTTATATTAGACACCGACGCAAGTAATGTTGGTATGGCAGCAGTGCTATCCCAACTCCAAGATGGCGTAGAAAAATTATTTGTTACTTTAGTAAAACTTTCAGTAGATCAGAGAGAAAATATTGTGTTACTAGAAGAGAGCTACTAGCAGTAGTAGCCTCTATTAAACATTTCACCATTATTTATATAGTAAATACTTCAAAGTTAGAAAAGACCATGGTGCATTAAGTTGGTTGTTTAATTTTAAGAATCCGGAAGGTCAGCTAGCTCGTTGGTTCGAGGTCCTGGCATCCTATGATTTTGAAATTGAACACAGAGCTGGAAGGTCCCATAATAATTTAGACTCCCAAAGTAGATGTCCTTGCTATAATAAAGAATGTCCTCACTGTGCTAGAGCAGAAATGAATTATGCATTGGGTTCAATTCATAAAGAATCTGACAGTTTTAAGGTTGAACATTGTGTTAGTGAATCTTGCAGAAATGTTCAAGATGTCAGTGCGGAACATTCAGTTACAAAACGTAGTATTAGCTGTTCAAATGAAAATATGAAACCAAACATGACAAGTGACGAATCGTGCCACAAAGTTAAAAGTCATGTCATTTATAATAAATTTAATAGTAAGGGTCCAGAGAAACCCTGATGTAATCCCTGAACATTCAAAAATAGTAAGAGTTTGTACCAGATCTAGAGATTATGGTTGCAGTCTAAATAATAGTCAGAATGAGAATTTTGACAACCCAATTAAAGAGATAGATTTTGAAAATGTTTTAGAATCTCAGTTATCTGATGATGTAATCAGTAAAATTATTCAGTGGAAAATAGATGAAGTTAAACCCACATGGGCAGATGTATCCCATATGAGTCCTGAAGTTAAAATTTTATTGGTCAAGATTAAATTCTTTAATTCTTGTCAATGGAGTTTTATATAGAAAATGGGAAAGCTATAATGGAAAACATTATGATCTACATATTGTTCTTCCAGCTAATTTTAAAGGTTCGTGTTGAACCAAGTTCATAACACAGTGACCGGTGGTAATCTTGGTGTAAGAAAAACTCTGTCAAAATTAAACAAAGATAATTTTGGTATAAAATGAGACAGGATGTTAAATTTTGGTGTACAAAATGTGATATTTGTGCTTCTAAGAAAGTACCTTGTAAAACCTAAGGCCCCAATGAAACAGTATCTTGTGGGTGCTCCTTGGGAAAAAATGGCCATTGATTTTCTAGGACCTTTACCATGTAGTGTGAATAATAATCGCTATCTAATGGTAGTTCAGGATTATTTTTCCAAATGGACGGAAGCCATACCAATTCCAGACACTGAAGCAGTTACAGTCGCTAAGAAATTTGTAGAAAGAATAGTTACCATTTTAGGGTTCCTCTTTCTATTCACTCAGACCAAGGGTCTAATTTTGAGTCTCATTTGTTTATAGAAAGGTGTAATATTTTGGGTATTCATAAAACCTGTACAACACCATTCCGACCAAAATCGGATGGTATTTATTGAAAAGTCAAATTCAACTATTGAAACTATGTTATCTGCTTTTGTAAGCAAAACCAAAGAGATTGGGATGCATATATTTATTCATTAATGTTGGCCTATCGGTCATCAGAACATGAGAGTTTCGGTACATCTCCATATTCCATGTTATTTGGAAGAGAAGTTAATTTGCCAGTAGAATTCTGGGTGGACCAGAGACGGAAAAGACACTTTTATATTTAAAACTGTTTATGCATATGAATTATCTCAAACGTTAGAGGTAATTCATCAATTTGCACGAAATAAATTAAAACTGTCAAGCGACAGGATGAAAAGAAATTATGACATTGGAACTAAAATGCAAAAATTTGATGCAGGAAATCCAGTGTGGTAACACAATCCTCGTCGTGTAAAGGGTAGTGTCTAAAATTACAAAATAATTGGGAAGGTCCATATATTGTTGTAAATAAACTTAACGATGTGATATATCGTATACAGAAAGGTCCAAAGACCAAACCTTAGTAGTGCACCAAGACAGGTTGAAGCCCTATCTTGGAGAAAATGTTCCAAGTTGGTTTAAATAGATATGATGGGTATAAGGGAAGTGAAACCCTAAAATTCCATATATCTATCCAGTATAGTACAGTTTTGGTTTATTTCATAAAAATATAAAATTTAAATAGCGAGATTTTAAAGGAAATGTTCCTTTTATAATTGAACGTCACAGTGTACACCTGTGGCATTTGTCACGATTACAGTTTTGACCAGTCCATCATCTGTAAAAGACTTATGACTGAGCAACACAGTGGTTTTGGGTAAAGGTGCAACGAATGCTGTGTCGTGGTGAGTAGGCGAGCCGTTCACAAAAGTGGGAGGAAATTAAATCTAGTCAACAGGACAACCATGACCTGTACTAAGGAGGAATATGACCGGTTCCTACTTTTCAGAAGGAAAGGGAGGAGAAGATGATTATAGAGAAGGTGAATTAAGAGGAGAAAAAGGTACTGCAGAAGGACAGTAAGAAGAGAGCTCACAGGAAGGAGCAGGATTTGGGTTCAAAGAAGCAGAGAATAGTCCTGGAAGCTTTATATTCAGAGAACAGTATGTCTTGGAGAGGGTTATAGAGAAGAAACAGAAGGAGCCAGAGAAGGCTCAAGAGAAGAAGAGAACTCCAGAGGAGGAAAGAGAGAGGAAAGAGGAGAGGGAGGAAAAGAAGAGGAGGAAGCAAGAGAAAGGAAAAGAGATGGTGAAGGAGGAGACGGAGACGGCGAAATGAAAAGTGGGAAGGAGAACAAGAAAGGAAAAGAGGAGGAGAAGGAGAAGGAGAACAAGAAGGAGTCTATACAACATCAAAGAGACGTCCTTTCAATCTTGTTGAAGGAGATGGAGATTTCCTCGGTGGGAAGTCTATAGGAGTATCGCTATGCGATCTGGGAGAAGACGAAATTTTAGAGGACATTAGGGAATTGACTTCGGTAGTGGAGCCCATTTCTCCTCTGCCAAGTGATCCCTGTAGGACCATCACTGCTATTGACATCCCTGCTATAACCATCCCTGATATTGACATCCCTACTTTTGACCTCCTTCATCAGAACCACCCATCAGCTCTACTAGTTTATGCCTCCTTTATCTTCATAACCTTGCCCAACATATTCGCCGACCCAGGAACCCCTCTCCCCATCTGATTTAAGACAAGCTGCTGCAACTTACACCCCTACCCCAGTAAAGAAACTTAAATTGGAACAGATACAGAAGAGCCAACAATCCTTTTTTCATTAATATTGGTGGAACCAGGTTTGAGACCTCTGCCACAGTTTTACAGACATATCCGGAATTAATATTATCCGCCAAGATCGAGGTTGACTCTCCTGTGAAGCCATATATTTTGATGGACGCCATACATATTTTCTTGACCGTGATGCCAAACACTTCTGAATTATTTAAGGAATCAGGCCCGGATTCATTCCGACATGCTACCTAGGGATGTCCGCAGTTTACAGGAGCTGCAGGTGGAATGTAATTTTATGAGTTGAGACACCTGGAACTCGCCGTCCAAAAGAAGATCTTGGATCTGCAACAGCTCAGTTGTATTTAGGAATGAACATTGGGGTGGACTTTATTAGGGCAATGTATTTTACAGGATCATGTGATGAACATTGAGGGGTGGATATTATATATATATGTGTGTGTTTCAAATTTAAATCCAGGTGTCTGTGATGAGTTTATCATACATAATTCTATTATGGATAATGATGATAGATATAAGAAGATGTGGTATGAGTGCCAATGAGACAACTCTCCATCCATAGGTATTCTTAATGCGGTACAGTATTACCTTAGAAAAGCTCTATGATGTCTTTATGACTGAGAAGTATAATCTATCCTTTTCTTTTCTCAGGTTTTACTGTCCAGTATTGGCTTATTTATTGACATATAGTAGAAGGTCTTGTTTATTAGTTTGTTTGATATTTATGGATTTTATATCCATTGGCAGTGCTATTTGATATGTCATTATTTGACATAATTTGTTGTTGAAATTTCATAACCCATTTACTGGTATGTGAATAGATCAGTTTTAAGTTAGAGTGTATAGGATGAATTTGGTATTGTAAGACAGTGTTGTCTTATGGGTTTTTGTTTTCAAATTTTCAGCCAACGAACCAATTAATTGATTAATTTGATAAATGTATAGATAGTTTTCTGTGCATTTGAGGTCAAACGCCTAGTAGTCAGGGGCTGTGTTACGATTTAGTAATCGTATGATTAAATTAATGGATCTCGTGTTGTCCGTAATTTATTGTAGTATTTACGCTTTTACATCGCTGTTTTACGATGGAATTACACCTCGTACAGAATATTTACGGTTGGTTGGCAGGTACATTTATGTTAAATGATGTGGGAATGTGTTTACCTTTTAACTTACTTATTTTCTTAATGTAATAACTTGTATCTTAGCCGTAATCATCTAAATCCCAACAGTGCCATAGTCTATTTACTCGAGCAGCCATATTAGTTGTGTATTGGCGGTTTATTACACGAGATTGCTTGTTTACATAACAAACGTTTTGATTGGCTGATCTACAGACCCAAAATTATAAATAACGGGTTGACAAAACGAACTTCAGATCTAATCTCATCGTCTGCAAGAGCAGTCAAAAATAAGCTAGTCATTATTTTTAGTCGACCTTCTGAAAATGTCTGAGTCACAGTCAGCTTTAAGTCTGGTACGCAGGTTTTAAATGTTTTAAAAAAAACTAACCTTCTAACGTTAGGCTTTCACATGGCTATTGTTTGTTTTGCATAAGTCAACCTTCAACCTACGGAAAATTCCCAGTCAACCTTCGTTCCGCTTAGTCAACCTTCTATCGTTATAATAATATGAGAGAGGTTTTCTGGAAATCTACTTTCATTTTAACAGAAAGAAATAAGATAAATGAATATTTTATTAAATCAACCCTTATAAGTATTTTATAATATCGGTAACGGAAGGTTGAAAAGTTCAACCTTCTACCGAATCAACCATCGGAAACAATCAACCTTCTTGTAATTTTAGTCAACCTTCCTGACCTATAAATTGGATGATTACGGCATGTTGTATATAGATATAAATGTATAGTTTGTCAATGAATTGTAAATATTTGATTTTATAGATGCTACATAAAGTACATCTGAAAGTTATACCTGACTTAGTTATTATTTCAACCTTATACCAACTCAAAGGATCCATACAAATTATGTTCGATCAAGCCTCTTATTCAATTTAATCATCCACCCGGTTTAAGGGCGAAATCGTTACAATATTGTTCTTCCTTTCAGTCACAATAAATTCGACTTGAGGCGAACACAAGATTTTGTTGAAAAACGAAACAATTGGGATTATATTTACTAAGAAATATGTGTGCTTCACGTTCAAACTGTATCAAACAATTTAACTTCGCTTCAATTTAATGAGGGAAATAACAATGCATAGAACCGTCATTCGATGTTTCAGAAAAGAACTTATTTATGCACTTATTACCTTAAACCTAGAAAGCTACTTTCGTTAGCCTTCCAAATTTAAGGCTCTGATATTTATCTGGAAAAGCGTTGGTTATTCCAAAATGTCACTGATAAGATAAAGTAAGGTGCAGGAACTGCTCTAAATCATTAAGCCCATCGTTAGTACTCGTGATCAAAAACTCTATATATGAGTATTTGGCATAAGCAAAGTGGAATCTTTGCTATGTTCGATTTTAGAGTTGAATCTCATGATTTTATTCAAATGTAAAATATTACATCAAAATATTTCTTCGAAGTATAATTAAAAATCTAAATTGTACATATACTCACAGTGGATTTCTGTTTGGGAAAATGAATTCATCAGTGCCAGGGCCTGACTCATACGATTACAACGATTTGGAAAATCCGAGTTTACAATGCGGTAAAGTAGTCCGACTTTTGTAAATTGAACTTTTATCTATTTATAGTACATTAGTACGTCAAGGTAGAGTTCTATTTATAAAACACAAGTTAGTAAGAAATGTAGAAACGTATTGTTGTCACAAGTTTGAAGCAGTTAAACTTTTTCACTCACGGCAAATCCACCGAATCAGAGCTATGGGGCAAATTTATGGCAAGATAATTGACACTTCAGAAAATAAAGTAGATAATGCTGTGAGGAACATAGATGTAAGTACAATTTTTCACTTCTTTTAACACGTTTGCTTACTAGCCTTTCTTTATAGAGCATTGTTGTCTTAAAACCCTTGTCACCCTGTACCATTGTTTACATTGGCAAAAATAATGATTATGTCTACATGGTACGCAAAAGAGTGAATGTGATGGCATTGCAACTGAAAGAAGTGTTTCAAGTCTTATTATATTAGTTTATATCAAGGTGTCATTCGGTTCATTGAGGACTCAGACTGTTGATATAAGTTTCTTTTAAGTTACACAGATTACATGCGCGTTGAGCCAGTAGGCTACTGGTCTTGTGTTAATCTTTATACTTGCTTAACCAAGAGATCTGCCAAGGATTTGGCCAATATCTCGACCAAAGGTAGTCATAGTCGGTCGGTTTGGATCTGTTATAGTGTAATCCAGATATCTCAAATTTCGACGAAGAGGAAAGTCAGGTCTACACTCTTAGTCACTACAATTTCCTTCAATTACGTTGTTGGATAGCTGTTCTAACACATTTATATTGTAGGAGATACCTTGTGGTCTTGAAAGTAACAATGTTAATCATGTTGTTAGACAATCATTTGAGTCTTTGCAGGAAGTATATGTTTACTTGCCAGAAACTGCTGTTAAAGATCCTTGATAAGAAGTAGAATCAACTCTGACTTGTGTGTCTTTAACTGACAAATGAACCATAAAATGAGGTCAAGATCAAATGAAACCTGCCAGTCGGACAAGTACACTTAATTGGTATTCGAATGCCAGAACGTGTTATTCGGGGAAAGATCTTGCATAGTCTGGGTGTTTTCGATTACGTTATTATTTATCCCTTCATTAAAATTAGATGATAGGTCATCAAAATGTTTTGTTGGTCCGTTTTCTTTTGTCGCGCCTGCGACGAAACTATTTGTATAGAGCTTTATATTTCAGAAGGTAGAAGACCTTAATGCTTCATACCTTGTATGCCTATGCAATATGATATGAAGTTTCCGTCTGTCATATGTCCATTGTCCTTGAACTCATTTTCATGGTTTAGCGACTGCTTGACAACAACTTATAGTTTTTAGCCATATATAATCCTCACTTATTATGGGTAATAGGATAATATTGAAACGCTGCCTCCCTGGTGCTAGAGTCGGCCACCAGAGATCACAGGGTCACACAGAAAAAAGAGTTAAAGGGTCTATAAAGTGTTAGGTTCGACGTCCAATGTTTACCGTCGGACCAGAACACGTTACAGAAAGGGAAATAGTAATACTTGTGATTATATATATAGTCTGAGTTATGAAATAAAATATCTAAATAAATAAAGTTTCATATTTTATTAGCACTAAAATAAACATCGGCGGAGAGAATAGGTCTTGCAGGCTCTGTCACTGGTCTGGTCGGGTCCCCGGTAATGGTTGGTCTTACAGTAGACAAACAAACTTTTGATAATAACAAGCTACTAGTATATAATTCAACAGTTAAGTAACAAGGTTGTCACTTATTTAGAATCTTTCAATAATCCCAATTTAAGGATATTACCACCATTCCACATTATACAACATCAACTCAGCATAATAAAACCAACAACATATTAATTACTTTAGAACCGTCAATATAACAACCTAAGCACTGTCGCTAACAACCTTAGTACTGTCACCGACACACATACACTTAATTTGCACCGTCAATAACTATATTAGCACCGTCTCCGGCAATCTTAATTAGCACCGGTACCATCAAAATTATTTAGCACCGTCAAAAACAACTTATACACAACCACTAACAACATTAGCACCGTCACCGGCAAACTTAATTTGCACCGTCAATATAACTACATTAGCACCGTCACCGACAAACTTAATTTGCACCGTCTATATAACTACATTATAATTAGCACCGTCACCGGCAACCCGATTTAGTACCGGCACCGACAACCTTAAATAAAAACAAAGTTAACTTTCAACGCTTGGTTGTAATTATCAGACACATTTTAGCTTCTATTCAAATTTGTTACTTTCCAACTTTGTCAACCCAACAATCCGTCGGTTCTGTTGTTGCTTTTGCTTTTATACTTCCGACTGACCAATGGCAGAGCTTGTTACATATTGTTTACCAATCGGCAACCATGTATCACATAAGGGAAATTGATATTATTTGTAAACATGGATTGATTTTAAATTCATCAATAAAGATGGGTTTCGACTTAAAATTTATAAGTACATCATTAGAAGAGTTTTGTTTGAAGTTATAGTCTAATACGGTAACTACAGAGAAAATATGGAATCAGTACGTGAAATAAAACTTTCTAACATACTACCATACACATATCTATCGTATTTCAGTGATCACACCTTGAAACAACCGCCAAAATAACAAATTACAAGTCTTATATTATTTTCAACATTGGACATTTCACTAACATCTACCCCTTATCCTCAATATTTTCAAGAAACTATTCAGACATAAGTTTATTATTTAAAAGGGGGAGGCCGGCATTACAATATATATCTGATATATGGGTTCCTTGCAAGGTCTACATGTCTGTCAGTTAGGGTTCAAGTCCGTATCTCAGAACCTGTATGCAATAGGGCAACTATATTATGTGAATGGAATAATTGTTAAGTGTACATGTCCGACTGGCAGGTTTCATCTGATCATGACCTTATTTTTATGGTTCGTTTGTCAGTCTTATTGTTTTACTTATTTGGTATTTTTGTCAGAGACTATAAGCAATATATCGACTGTTTTGGTGTATGGAATGATTGTAAGGTGTACATGTCTGTCTGGCAGGGATCTGACTTTGACCTCATTTTCTTTTGTAGAAAATACTCCTGGCATACATTTGTTGGCTGCATTATTTCTGATGAGCAAAATTATGTCTATTTTGTACTTTTTCAATTTGTAAGGAAGAAAATATGCATATTATGGGAAGGAGTATGATCTAAAAATTAAACGTGCAAAATACCCTATGCCTATGCCTTTGTGGTTATAAAAAGAGAAGAATCAAGCTAATACAAAACAAAATTATTTTCCTACCAAAGGTCAGTGGTCCTCTATGGGCACTCCATCTTCCTCCACCAATACAAACTGACCGCCACAAAATAGCATAATAATGCTGAAAGTGGCATTGAACACCAATCAGCCAATCAATTAATAAATTAAAACAAAATTATCCTATAAAATTTGTCTATGGCTTGAAGTTATACATGTGTAAGGATACTTCATTATTAAAATGGTACGCTTACAAAGAAAAATAATTACTAATTATACCTTACATATATGATAAAAATGTTCTATTGGATAACACATTATCACTTGACATGGTATAATTCAGTTGATTTTTATTTAAATGCAAGGAAAGAAAAATCACCCTAAAATATTAACACCCAGCGATGAATTACCCTTTTATTCACCGGTGAATAATTAATCTCTTGAGCTTCTTGATTTGTACTCATCTATTAAAATTACGTCACAGACGTATACGTATACGTAAAGCAAATGGCAACGGCCAGATTAGAACCTCATCGAGTGACGAGGAAACAAGTTCAAACAAGGCAAGGTATTTAGTGCCGATGATATTTCTCGTAAATGGTCCTTTTCAGTGCCATCAAATATTTTACAGAAAAAGTCTACCTTTGTAGTACAAACAAGAAAATATTATAGACATAGAATTTCTAAAAGCGAGATTTGAAATCAATGAATGATTTGTTTAAGCTTTTTCTTCGTTAACTATTTCTTTAAATCCATTGATTAATAGCGTTTGATTTTGTCAGTTTTATTGACTTCTCCTTTTGAATTTGCCTTGGAGTTTGGTATACGAATACGTTTTCGAGCTGCAAACTTTATTTAGATACTGAAGTAATGAATGACATTTGTGTTGATATACTAATTTTAGACTTAT